>JAOXOE010030312.1:0-13257 GCA_028565055.1 Phoeniculus purpureus | reverse complement strand
GGTGATCCTGCTGTGGCAGGGGGATTGGACTAGATGATCTGTCGAGGTCCCTTCCAATCCCTAATGATTCTATGATTCTAAGTTTTAGGAAACAAATCAGTGTTAAAAAGGTAAGGCAAAAAGCTGTATATAAAACAAAAATCCCCGGGGTGAAAAGCCGATGAAATAACTAGTTCACATACAGAATAAAAGAAGAGTGTATTTATGTATCCATAAACTGGTGGATTATAGGGCAATTTCAGAAAAATACGAGAAAGGTTATTAACAGAGGGCAGAAAGTGCCACCCAGTGGAAGTGGCTAATTTTGCATTTTTTCAGATGTTTGCAGGAAGTCACAGATCGATTTTCTTGTTCCTGGAATGTACGACGTATTGACTGTGGAAGTTCCCATTCTTCCCATTTCAATCACAATTACCGTGGAGAATATGGAGCTAGGTTTGAAGGAGCTCCATGCTGTCTTGACAAACGGCAGAGCCCAGAACTGGACACAGCACTCCAGCTGTGGCCCCAGTGCTGACTGGGGGAAAGGATTGCCTCCTTCAGCCTGCTGGCAGTGCTTCTGATGCAGCCCACGATACCGTTGGCTGTCCGTACTGCAAGGGTGTGTTGATGGCTCATGGTTGTCCCTCAAGTCCTTTTCTGCAATCCATTAGGTACCTGTGGTTGTCCCTTTCAGGGTGCAGGACTTTGCACGTCCCCTTGCTCAACTCGATGTGGCTCCTGCCAGACTATTTCTCCTGCCTGTTGAGGTCCTACTGAATGGCAGCATGACCAAAACAGATCTTAGCAAATGTCAGCTCGGTGCTTGGTGGTGATAAAAATGTGATAGTAGTAGGAGGTAGTAGGGAAGTAACAGAAGATAAAATCTTCCAGCTCATCATAATGCCTTAAGGTACAGTAGAACTGCAAAAGGTTCAGGAGAGGACAGCAGATTTGCTCAGCAATACAGGACCTGTGCTTTATGAGGAAAACCTGTCACATACACATACCACGTAAACATCACATGTAGGGTAATGTTCTTGCAACTGGAGAAGAGTCAGTCAAGTACCACGGAGCTCTATAAAACCGTAAGAAACAGAAGAGTGAAGTCTTCCTCACTGTTTCTTCTAGCACAGGAACTGGGGGCAGCGAATGAACCTGATTCAAGATGAGCACAAGGATCTTTACCAAAATACGCAGTTAATTTCTTGCTGCAAGATGTTGTCTGCTTGCAGGAGTGCTGAAGTCAGCAATTCATGGAAAAGCAACCCTCTTGCAAGCTATTAAATAGCAAAGCACTTCTGTGGTTTAGAAAGCCCCTGAATTGCAGATCCAGTTGCTGGAAGAGCGTACTGGAAAAATTCTACCACCTCCTGGCAGGTTTAAGCGTTTTACATCGTGCCACCTGATTTTGGGCTGCTGAGATAGGCTACTCGGTGGAATAGGCTTTTGTCTTCCCTCAACAGAGATGTAATTCCAGTTGCTATGAAGTGGAACGTGTTTTATTTGGCAGGCACGCTGCTCTGCGCCGCGGCAGTTCTCAGGTTAGTTCGTCCACAGCCTATAGCGATAAGAACCAAAACGCACTTTGCTTTTTGCCCTAAACCTCTGTGTGTTAGGAATATCTCGCGTGTAAGGTGAGATGTCTCTGCGTAATTTGGTGCACTTTGGAGCGTCTCCTGGGAATTGAATTAGTTTCTGGTAAGAGCTTTAGCTCCTTTCCCCAGCATTCTGCTCCTTTAATGGTCGACCGTGAACTTACCTTCCCAAACTAGATATTATCTTCTGCTTACGTAACTATTCCATCCCCCACCACCTTACAGCTTAGTGCAGTTTTTCTGCAAGAAATTGACTGACGGGATAACCCCTCCATCAGGGGAATAAATATTCCTCTGAAGGTCATCTGGCTAGAACTCGGAACCTGGAAAAATTATTTTAGCTGAACCACCGGCATCTCTTTGTCCTGCTTCTGTATGGAAAGAGGATCTTCACGGTGTGACGTTGGTGTGGGTTGTGCTTTGGATGTACAATCTGTATGACAGATCCTAGAGGGCAGAAGTATGGATGTAAGGGATGAAAGTACAGGAAAGTGGCAGAGGGAGGGGAGGGTCGTTTTGTCACCATTACCATTCTCATGACATCTCATGATGATGGGTGGAGGAGAGCTTTGATCTGTCTGAATCTCTATTGAGTCTGTTAGGTACCTCTCTTATCTCCGGACAATGGCGTTACCCCCATTAACATGCTGTTAGTTATTTACTTTGCTGTGATTTTGCCATCCTGTGCAGCACCATTGCAGCATTGCATGTTTAAACCTTATTACTCGGTTGCCAGTATGTTCAGAATCTGATATTTTCGAAGCATATGGATGCAGGATTATTCTCTCTTGTGAAATTATTTAGTGGTCTGATGATTCCAATCACCGTCTTGTTGTGCAGGATATTTTCTTGGGATGTTAACTATCTATGTGGAGCTGCAGCACATGAAGGTAAAACCACAGAAGATATGGACAGGAGTTATATTATACGAAACAGTGATTGTGATGTGATGATTTCTTTACAGTATCAGTTTATGGCACACTTGCTTTTATGAACTAGTAGTGTTTTGAGGAATTAATTAGATTTATGAATTCTTACAGTTAGTCCTTTCGAAGCAGGAAATCTAAAAGGAATAAATAAACCATAAAAGAACAGCCTTAGAAGACAGATTAAACAAAGCGGTCTCTATCCATGATTTTTGAGCTTTCAGCTAGGAGAAGCAGTGAAAATGAAGCCCAACTTAAATAACTTACAATGATGGTGTCTTGTAAAGTGTCTGTCACAGAAATGATGGGTGTGTAAGTTTAAAAGAATTCCTTGACTTTTTATGCCGTGTTAGGTTTCGTCCATGGGAGTTCTCCCATCACTCTCTTCATAAACGTTTGTGCCAAGATAAGGAAACAAGCAAAAGAAGCTGGGAATGAGCAGACATGGGAAAATGTCCTTTTGGTACTAGTGTAGGTCTGTGTCGACATACGTGAACTATGACTGTATTAAGTATTGTGCAGCTCCACAGAGAAAACTGATCTGCTGTTAAGACAGCTCTGTGTCCTTCTGTTAACCAAACTGGGAACTGATGGCAGCATTTTCAAAGCCTCTTGTTTGCTTCTGTTACCATGGGACCTTAACAAGCTAAACCTCAAGTCAGGATGTTCACAAGTTCATGCCCTGAAACTGAGGGCTGAACCAGCTGGGGTGCCACAAGAGTCACAACTTCTTCTGGGGACCCTAATGCAGGTGTTTTGTTAAGTCCTGTTTCGGTGACTGAGTGACTGGAGCCTGTGTCCAGAGGGAATATCAACAATTCAAAGCAACTCACAGCAGAAGAAAGTTCATACACGTAACCAGTTGTGATTCCAGTTGTGATTCCAGCAGAGCAGGCAGGCAGTTTTCCCATACTGGAAAGCTCTAAGAAGAGGCCCATTGCAGAGGAGGAAGAAGTTTAGATAGATACTATTAGGTTTTTATTTTGAATCTTGTAAAATAAAACCGTCTTTTCCTTTTGATCAATTCAACTGTGTTGAAACAGAAATAGCTTTGCATTAAAAGTTTCCACGTCATACAGATTTTGGAGTGATGACCTTCCCTCTCTTCTTTCTTCCTTGTGCTCTAAGGAGAAAAAAAGAAGAAAAAAAAAGAATCAAAAAGGAAAGAAAAGCAGCTAAGCACTAGGATACCTTGTTGATGTAGTGGTTTGGTCTTCCCATGGTGCTTCATTGGTTCTGCTGTTCCAGAGACCATATGAATGCCTTAGTGATGGGGAGTACTGACAGTAAAATTTGAAAGTCTTTGAGCTATTTAAAATCCTCCTTTAAATAGGTTTTGACTCTTGTTCAGCTGAAGAGGCAGAAGAAAAACACTTCTGGAGGAATTGTTATTTGGAAGCAGACAGAAGTGGGTCTGTGACGGTGGAAGAATGACCCCTAGTTGCCCGTCTAGAAGCACTGTAGCTTCCAGGCCAGTGTGTCACAGAAGACAGGCTCCTCTGAAATCATTGCACAGTTGTCATTGAAGATCTTGTCTTTCCTTGTCTGGGGAAATGGAGCTGTGGTATGGATTGGAGGAAGACTGAGGGAAACCACAGTATGAGCCCAGGTCCGTTTGGTCAATCTGTGCCTTTCCGTTCTGGCTCTCACTAACCCTGTGTGATCAATGTCCAGCCTCCTCGGTTTTTTCATTGCCGATCTAAGTTTGTCTGGCTTTGAGGTTAATGCTTTGAGGGGTTTTTTCTACCGCTGGATTCCGTTGTATTCTTGCTAAATGGAAGAGATCTTTAGCATCCTGTGGAGGCACTTACACCCTGTAGTTAATTTTCATTTGATGCGATTAAGACAAGTAATTCTTTGTACGTCTGGCTGTTGGGTACTTTTCCAGGTCTTCATTCATATTTGTGATTGCTCTGTTCTCCAGTTTGCCCGTGTACAGTGGTTGTACGTGTGCAGTTCAGGTTAAGGTGTTTCAGTCAATGGATTTTGTTTCAGAACAGGGGGGATGTGTGCATGCATGTGTGTGTGTCTCGTAATTCCCTACCAGCTCTGCAGAGCTGAGCAAAATTAATTCCTCCACCCATTTTTGCCTCTAGGCATGGAAGGCCTTTTTGCTTGATGCTCTGCTCTCAGAAACCCCACGGAAGCTCTGCTCATGTGGTCTTAGCAAATAATGCTTGTTCCTGTGTTCAGATTTTCTTTTCCATCGCCACTGTAAAAGGTTCATTTGAGAGCCTCTCTCTGCAAACCCGGTGGTTTATATGCTGAAGATGCTACTTTGTCTTCTGATTAATGGAATATCCTGTTTTTATATTCTGCAGAGTACCAAGCTGCCATTTTGCATCTGAAGAGGGAGCACAAAGAA
Source organism: Phoeniculus purpureus (assembly GCA_028565055.1). NCBI lineage: Eukaryota > Metazoa > Chordata > Aves > Bucerotiformes > Phoeniculidae > Phoeniculus > Phoeniculus purpureus. Next base: position 8,389 of record JAOXOE010030312.1, on the reverse strand, counting down.
GAAATTGAAACGTTAAAGGTATGCTTCAGTAATTATTTTTTCTTTCCCTCGCTTTAGTGTATTTTACGGGTTTAAGCAGAGCAAACACATGTCCCATCAAATGTTTGTTTAGTCATAGGTTTAATGTCTACAAAACCCAATTCAAACAAACTATTCTGACTTCCACTTTGGAGTTGCTCCTAAGTTACTGGAGACTTTGCCCGGAGTTCTCTTTAGTTCTGTTTATAAGTTACAGGTCTGCTTTTTGTTTTGATTTGGGGTCTTTGGCAGGTCTGGTTGTCTTCTCTGCCTGGTTACTCCTGGTACCGTTGTTTCCATGCCACTTTCTTAACAGCGTGCTGCCTGATTTTTTTGGACCTCAGCCCAACGGGGTGTAAGAAGGCATCAGGTTCACAAAAGGCGCACAGTGGCTGAATTACTGGGAAATGTTGCCGCCGCCTTATTGTGCCGTTTCCAGCAGTTAGTGCCTTAAGGCTTTCCTGAACTAGAGTCTGCACACAGGTTGTGCTGTGCAGTGCTGGTGAATAAATTCCAGCACCACATGCTTCGGTGACTTCTGTGTGTCAGCTGAGTAGTGGTAGTGTTCCTGTTCTTTTCCTGTATGACTTCCTGGTACTAGGGAGTGACCCCTCACAGATGCAGCCTTTTTGTTTGCACCATTGTCTTGGAGCTCTCAGTTTCATTAGAACGTGTCGAATGCCGTGTGAAAGTTTCTAGATCATTCTAGATTAATAATCTAAAAACGTTTAGGTTGCAAATACTAAATTTCTATGCTGTTACTGTATCCTGTGTCCAAGAAGTTCAACACTAAGTTACTCCCTTTGTGAAGAGAATGTAGAGGGTTCCAACAGCATGTTGTTTTCTATATCGAGTGAAATCTGAGAGCCAGAGGCTGGCGGCTGCACGGTTCTGCTGCCTTGGTAAATTGTAAACGGTCAGTTTTAGAAGTGTTCTAAATGAAAGGGTGGAATGTCAAACTTTCCACCCGTCTCTTCTTTGTAGCCCCTCTACTTTTGGAGGTTCTTTCTCCTGTGTCCATGATGTTCAGACGTTTAAAGAACAGATTATTTTTCCCTTCACACCTCTGTGGTTGGCATTCGTTGTTGTCTATTTAACCTTGAATGCAGTTTTGCATTTTTTTGTGATTCATTTAAAATCTTTTGCTTTTCCCTGGAGTCACTCCAGTTTGTCGTATTTGCATATAACAGCAAAGGAGACGTGATTTTTGTTTAACCTTTATGTTACTGGTAAAAACGGAATGCAGAGACAGCCACACATCAGTCTGCTCACTCTGTTTCTTGTGGCTTTTCATTATTTGAAGGAAGGAAAAGGTACATTTTAAGAAGAAAAAAAAATCGATGTCTACTGTATATACGAGTTTTACACTGTCAGACCTTACATGTGAATGCACAGGGGAGTAAAACTGAGTCGTGATCGAAAGTAATAACTCATTGCATTTGTGTTGTTTAAGAGTACAAAATCAAAATACGTGCTATGCGCTGAAGGAACTTCCAGAGAGAAGTTTCTGTGAATCAGCTCTTTTGCAGTGATCCAAACCCCATAACCTCTATTTATGAAAGGACTTGGTACTCTCTCTGTCAAAGATTGAGATCTTTATTCTTTGCTATTGCTAAAATGAATCGGAAAATCTTAAGGACTCCTGGAAGGCACATCTAGGGGAAGGTTCTCAAAAGTTACTCAACTCTCCTCTGAAGGTGGAAACAAACGACGTCTGTCCCTTGGAACCTGCAGATACTGGCTTGTGAGCCATCTGTTTGCTCTAGCCGTAGGAAGTCCTTCTGCACTGTTTCTTTTGGAAGTTGTTTTTTTCCTGGATTATGTGAATGACATTCCTGATGTGTTTTTATTCTTCTAGCTGTGTTATTGCTATATTCGTGTCCTGTAAACTTTGTAGGGCATGTCACGCGTGCCGTCAGAGTTGTACCCACATCACCACGTTGAAAGGGTCGTTGCTCACACCGCTGACAGTCGAACTTGCAGTGAATGTAGCGGCTGTAAGACAGACATTGAATAGGGAGGGCGACTGACAGCACTGTGGTTATTTTATGCTGCCCTCTTTATGTTAACAGTAGCTTGAAGCTTTTTTCCTATTCTTGGTGTAACTTGAACCCAGTTCCCATCATGTAGTGTGTCCCTATAAAGTAAAACCGATGACGTTTCTTACTCAAAGTCAATTACTGCTGAATCTGTGCCACATCATTGCATTGAAGTAACCGACACCATCTCCTGATGGGTTCATTAATGCAGAAAATTCAACTGTGGCATTCACCTTAAGACAATCCTTAGAAAGGGTAGAGAAAAAACACTCAGGTTTGACCCATCTATCTGAAACGTCACTTGCTAGTTGCCACGTTCACAGCGCTTCTTGACGTTTGCACCTGTTATTTACCGAAACAATCGATCGACGCCTGTTTTAAGACATCGAACGATTTCGCAAAGTTCAGTTGACTGTTTTACTCTCCCTGCTCCTGCCACTAGATGTCACCTAAGTCTCTCAGAAGTTCCCAAAGCTCGTCGCAGCTTCTCTACACGTGTGGCAGTTTGGTGCTTCCTGCTAAGCAGCGGGAGCGTGCGCGTTGGTCGCACCCTGCCTTGGGTTTGTGGATCGGCCATCGTCTTAGGTCGGAAAGAAACTGGAGCGTTGCAGAACTGGGATGCGAGTTGCTCGACAGCAGCTGTCATCACCTTGGTAGCATTTCCCTCACAGGATCCAGGCTGTGATATCCAGTAACCAATTCAGTAGGAAGCGGTGACTCGTCACTTGTTCAAACTATTCTAAGAGGACTACTGACTTCGCAGAGGGAGCCATTAACTTGAAGACAAGGTTCTGGTTGCAGTTCTTAATCCAGCACAAACCTGCACAGGGCTGCAGTGTATTTTTAAATGTTCTTCCCGCTCCATTCTGTGCTTGCAGGGGAATTTTTGCATAGGATAGGGATGTCACTGTGCTTCGTCAGAAGTCACTGGGCTTTGAAACCTACTACTGAAGTCTGTGTGCCCGTGATGAATGATCCTGAAACCTTTACCACAGTGCTTAAGAAACCAACATTTGGGAAGGGGGTAATACCTTGACTTCTGGTAATAACATTCTGCCTCAGGGTGCAGAGGGGGTTGATCTTAACCCCTAAAAGATGCAGTGCATCCGTGAGGCGGGTAGCTGCTCTGGGCGAGCCTCACTAGCTTTTCATGTCCCAGCGGGCACAAAAAGACTCGAGTCTGTGTCACATATGCTCCTGTGTGGACAAGCAGAGTTGCAGCTCAAAAGAGCAGCCAAGGTCAGCAAGGGTTTATGAGTCTTTTCTAATGAGCTGTTTAGGCTTTTCAGACATTCCATGCGGTGCTTTTGGTGGAAGGTCTCCCAGCTTGTGGTTAATTATTGATAACTACTCTTGACTAACTTGAAATGTTTCAGTCACTTGTGCTTAACTACTATACCTGTGGTTTCACCGCTGTGTGTGGACTGTGTCTTCATGAGAGTCTTCTTTTTTGCTTTGTCCTCGTGAAGGAATTCTCCCTGTTCAGTGTGGAGACTCCACAGTGCAGGACAGCAAAAATACAGAGATTGAGAAAAGCACTAAAAAAAACTAGAAGCTACTGAAATCCCATGAAATTGTATTCAGGTATTGATTTTGGTACTCCTAAGGCCCCCAGGCAATGGAAGCAAGATTGTCTTTAAAGTGTGCGTTTTCTGAAGTAGGAGAATGCCAGTAAGACATAAATCACCCTGCAATGGGAAATGTGCATGGCAGTGCTAGAGAAGGTAAAGCAGCAGACTGGGGAGTGATAACGAAGGACGAGAGCATGCTGTATGACAGTAACTTTCATAAGGGAAGCTTGGAATGATTCTTCGTGGCATATGAAGATGTTCCTTGGTTCGCTACTTCATTATGGCTTAAGCACTTGAAAATTATGATGCCTGTGTTCATGTCATACTCTATAATCAAACTGATGTTTTAAGTATCCCTGCTGTGCTCTGTGACTTACATCAAACAAAATTCTCCCCCTTCTTCACTGACTTCCTGCTTTTCATACCTTTGATTCTGTAATTGGTTTACGTACTTGTTTTACTTTAATGATACGTTTACATTGTGATTGTTATCAGTTAACTTGTTCAATCCGTGAAGGCTTTTATTTTGCTGTGTTGGTCTTTTCCACTGCTCCTTGCCATGCCTTATATCGCCACTCTATTATTTTTATCAATACAATTGATAAAAGAATTGTAAGAACTTGGGAGTGTTTAGATCTCATGTCAGCTGCAGAATGCTGCTAATTCCACGTGCTGATCCAAGGATTCTCCTGTTTATTTACAGTTACCACAGACCATATTCTGTATATTAAATGCAGTGAAAATCTCTTTAACTCCGTTTCAGCACGTGGCCGTGGCATTATACAGTTAAAGTGTGCACAACAACACAGTAATTGAAAGTCTTTAGAGCTTAAGGCAGGGTGAGCTCCTGCTCAAATTTAGACTCATTATGGAACAGTCTGCTTAATGGAGGTAAAGTGAAACTCTTAAAAACCACTCGTGATAAACCACAGCATTTATCAAATATGACAGGGATGAACGTTTTGGTGGTAGTGGAAAAAAATCCACCTGAAATTGAAAGTTAAGTTTTTGAAAGAAAACTGTTTTTTCTCCCATTCAGAAAAGAATTCAGATATAGCAGCTCCTGACTTTGCAAATGTGGTGCTCACTGTACCTATTGCACGTTCTGGCACTCACCAAATTTTTAGTGTGCCGTTTCCACGAGGCCACCAAAGATACTGAAGCCACCAGTGTTGTTGTAAAATAACATGGGGCAAAACTACGTTCCGTTGATTAATGAATGCCACATGTCACTCTTGGTTACGAGAGGATCACCCTTCCAAAGATGCTTCGGAACTGGGTGAGGAGCCCATCTCCTGACCCCATTTCTGATGATGAGGTGATGAAAAACAAAAGCCATTGTAGTACAAATCAGGCTACCAGACCTGGAAAGATGTATGGAGATGTGAGAGGTGGAGCTTTAGGTAGAGAATGGTGAGTAGAGATTATTAGGACAAGACTGACAAGCTAGAGTGGGCAAAAAAGTAGTCTGGATGTTAAGACAGAAAACAGTAAGGGATCGATGGCAGAGTTGGATCCGGGCATCATGACGCAGGTTGTACTTACAAGTGGACAATTTCCTCCTGAACATGCATCCTTAAAATAAATGTGTCGTATTCAGCTTTTTGTTTTGTAATTGTTTGTCCGTGAGTAACACCCTACTTTGTTCACTAATCAAAATGTGATCTGGGTATGGATAGTTTCATTAAGGATTTTCCAGCCTCACACATTTTAATTTGCCGGGATGTTTCATATGCACTGTACAGTGTCTTTGCAGGTAGGCATGCGTTATTGTTTAGTAGTAGTAGTAGTTGTAGTAGCAGCAGGATTTTATGTACAGAGACCTAAGGGGTAGCAAATTTTGAGGATGCTCATATTTGCATATCTGTTCAGATCACAGTTCATTGTTATCTGAGCTTGAAACTACGCTTAGATTTTAGAATCTCAAGACAGCTACTTCTTCTATAACCTGAGAAATGTTAACGATGACTTGGTCTTGCAATGTGTGTTCTTGCAAGAACTTCACAGTTTGAGCAAGTGTGGGGTTTGCATTGTTTATTGTCAGCATTGTGATTCCTTTGCAGTAACCCTGTTGTGTCTCTTCCTGAGGTTCCGTGCTTTGTTCATTATATACCGTTCAACTTCAGCGCTCCTTCATAATGCAAGAGACTTAGAAGTGTGCAGCTTTTCCTTAATACAGTTTTTAATTCTTGCCTGGAATAACTCTTGTCACGTTTCCTGAATGAGGTACTGGTGCTGTCAGAGAGGAAGTTTCTGTGTAGCTGCACTACATGGAAACCTTGATGGAGAGTAAGAAAAGCGATGGGTACACTTGTAGTTTTCCCTTTTGAGTAACTAACCAAGGAGTTTTTTTATTAACACATTTTTGCCTGTGCAGTATTTTTGCAGATTCTTTAATGAGAAAACCTAGACTAATGTGATGCGTAATTAGCATGTAGTATGCATTAGTTTAAAATAGGAATTCCTTTACATAATTAGAGAGTAATTTCCAGAATTGGTGTTGTACCTGTGTTTATAAAATCTCAGGAGCTCACAAGCTCTGTCTTGCCTAAGTGTGCCCTTATCTGCTGAGTGTAGCATAAACACTCGTACAACGTTCAAAAGACGACTAGTTATGAACACGGTTGGGTTTTCTTCTAAATGTTGCCTGATTGGTAAATATTGAGAGACTTCTTTTTGAAGTATCTGCAAAACCAGAAACTTTCTAGACAAACTAAGATACAAGTTAGGAAAGTTAACTTTGTAGGTGTAGGATCTCGTCATGCACTTTGCCTTGGTGGGGATTATCTGCAGTTGCTGTCTTTAGTCATTTTGATTGAGGCAAGTATTGTCAGTATGAGACTCCCCCACTATAATGGAATTATGAGGAAAGGGGTATTTTTTTCTCCCTCTATCGAAAGCATAGAAGTTAAGGCAAACTCCTGGCTTCTGATTGTGAACTTGAATGTGAAATTAACCGCTGTTTCAAATCCCTGTGCTATGCAGATAAAGGTAATGGTTTTTTGTAGTAGACCATGTGTTTATGTTGAAGGGAGAACTGTTTCACTACCTAATCCATTTGTTTTGACACGGAGAGGTTCTTATAACACATCAGGAACGTGGTAATTTTAAGCATCAGAGAACTGCTCTTCTGTGTGCTGATTGCTTTACGTTTCTCAACGTAAAATTGGACCGCTGATGTTGCTTGCCCCAGGAAATCAATTTCCGTCTATAGGTGGAAAAGAATATCTTGCCACACTTCGGAATGCTTCAGTAGTTTACACTGAGCGTGTGAACTCTGTGTATTGGTGGACCAGCTTGTCATCTCCTCGGTGTAGGTCTTAGAATTTTTAGACAAAAATACAGAGTGAAAACCTTCAGTTTCTAAAATTGTAGCGTTACTTTATTCTCACAGCAAACTGATAGCACTGTGTGGTTGAATATTTCCTATGGAAAAGTAGTGCTCGTTGCTGCTCATTGCCCTGCTGTAGGTACAGAAACGTGTTTGCTTACTGTTTTCCACATGTCGTATTTAGGCTGCTCTTTTTCTTTGGCTTGTTCTTCAACTAAATAATTGGCTACCCCTTAGCAGAATGTGATGTATTTCATTGCGTTGCTGTGTAGTAACAAAGCTTTGTTATAGTGGCTGAATCGTGGAGCCTGGTTGTCAGAGAAATTAGTTCTTTATACTGGGAAGAAATGTTGACTGTAAACTCTCCTTTCCTCTCCACCACCTCTGCAAAAGAAAAGAGAAGAAAAACACGGTTGCATTACAATTCTGGCAACATCAGCCACACTAATAAAATCAAATTCAATGTTGTTTTACGACTTTGAATTTATGTGACTGCATAGGATCAAAGGGTTTGTATCACACTGGACTGCAAGGTCTATAGTTCATGGCAAAAAACCTCATCAAAAAGAACATTTTAGTAGTAAGGTTTCTCATTTTAATCAGCCACAGTAATAAAAAAGCTGTTAGATGTCCAAAAACATTCTCCCAAGATCAGAGACAACTTGCCCTCTACTGCAATCAGTTTTCTTATTGGATCCATACAGCCTCTGAAGTTTTTGTCACTGAAGCGTTGTCTTCAGCTCATTTTCAGCCATTTTTTGCATTCACACTTCCACATTCTACGTGCCACATCATTACATGTATCAGGAAAGCAGTGGTTCAGACAACTTCCCTGGGGAGTGAGAAGTACTGTAACTTCTTACAAGTAAATTGTCATCAAAACAAGTGAGTAACTAAAGCAGAATTTTAAACACCAGCCTAAAAATGTGTCTGTTGCATTTTAAAATCTTTGAATGACAGTAATTATTTCTTTTTCCCTTGTGAACACCACCACAAAGCACAGCTCATCTTTCCATACCTCTACAGACGTAGTGACCTTGGCTGCCTTAGGGCTAAGGGAATGGCTGCCGTTGAAGACAGAGTAGGGAGGTGATTGCAATGTTCGTGATAGGAGAGACTGTTACCTAGTTTGGATTCTGTGTTCGAACTCTTCGTGGTTCTGGTTCAACAGAAGTTTCTCACACGTGCTGTGGTTTGATTCTTCAGTGAGCTTGGCCTCAGAGTGGTTGGGTGCAACGTATAGGTGGCACGTATTGGTGCGTTGCCTGCTGAGCTGCCTGATTTCAGTCGGCAGGGGTTGAATTTTAAATCGTTTCTGAACAATGTGCAGAGATTTTACCAGTGAAATTAGAATCATAGAATCACAGAATCATAACGGATTGGAAGGGACCTCAAAAGATCATCTAGTCCAATCCGCCTGCAACAGCAGG
>JAOXOE010030311.1:0-13258 GCA_028565055.1 Phoeniculus purpureus | reverse complement strand
CTAGTCCTGTCACTACCTGATATCCTAAAAAGTCCCTCCCCAGCTTTTCTGTAGGTCCCCTTCAGATACTGGAAGGCCACAAGAAGGTCACCTCAGAGCCTCCTCTTCTCCAGACTGAACAGCCCCATCTCTCTCAGTCTGTCCTCATAGGAGAGGTGCTCGAGCCCCCTGATCATCCTTGTGGCTCTCCTCTAGACATGCTCCAGCATGTCCACATAATTAATTTGTTTATGACACAATTACTATGGTAAGCACCACACCGAGGCAATGAATATTCCTGGTGTAGTGAGGAACTAGACAGGGATGCTCAGGGAGGTTTGGAACTATGTAATCAACGATTCAATCTGTACTGAAGAATGCCAACACCTTCCATAATGTGCACTGAGAGAATCCAGGATTCTTAGGGCATTCAATCATATAACCAACAATTGTGCCATAAAGCACAGTAGTTTGACTCGGGAGTATGAACACCTGTTCTGCTGGCATTTCCTGTATGTGAATATTTGATTCTGCAGTCCTTTACAGTAGATTTTTAGTACTTAGTATAGATACAGAAATATAAATCCTTGATGAGTGCAATTTGCATGTATGTAACTGTGGAATGTTAATCGAAGTGTTTTGCCAATTCTTGGCCAGCTGGAGTAAAAAAAAAAAAATCTTACTGTAACCTTCTATTAGAGCTCTCACAAAACCAATCCTATAGCAAATAGATTAAGACTACGTATGTTTTACATTTTATTTGTGTATGCATTTGTATATATAGTCTTTTTTTTACGAATATATGAAAGAAAATTACTCTTCTGGAATGTCAGAAGTGTAACGTAATACCTTGGTGGACCATGGTGGAGCACTGAACTGGTGCTAAGTGGATGTCCTGCAGTGCAGAATTTGGGCTGTGGCTTCTGTAGAACAAGCTGAGCTGTACTCTCATAATGAAGATGTACAAATACTTATGAACTATTATTGCTATCATTTATAACATATACACTTATAATCTAAAAGCTATAATGTTTTGCACTTTTAGACTTTCAACCTATAAATTTGTTTCTAAGATTTTTGTGCTCACACTTCTTTATTGTTTTCTTTAAACAAAGACATAAAAATGTTTATCTCTCACAAGCCAGTGAGCAGAACTCACACAGATTTTGTAAAAAAGAAAAAAACCCAGATTTTTCATATGTGACTTTTCAAAAGGGCCACAAAGAAGTCTCTCTGGTAAGTAGGTGCCAATTGGTTATACTGCTGCATTATGGATGTTACAGAAGATTCTCATTAACTAAAGTAAATTCACCAAAAAGGTATTTAGATCCTACTGCACAGAAGCCTATTAGAGCAGGTGGAGAAAGCCTCCTCACCTCCTGGTAGGTTATAATACGAGCTAGCAGTTTGCTCAGGAGGCCAAGAAGGACAGTGGCACCCTTGATTGTACCAGAAATAGTATAGCCAGCAGGACTATGGAATTTATTGTTTCCCTGTACTGGGCACTGGTGAGGTTGCACCTCAAGTACTGGGTTCAGTTTTGGGCACCTCAATACAGAAAGGATACTGAGGTGCTGGACTGGGTCCAGAGAAGGACAGCAAGGCTGGGGAAGGGTCTGAAGAACACACCTTGTAGGGAGTGGCTGGGGGAGCTCTTTAGTTCTAAGAGGGGTTGTAGTGCCTACTTGGCAGAGAGGTCTGGATTTTATGGCAGATTTCTAGTCTTTGTCCCACTTTTCAGAAAGTGCTGATGTGTTCATGAAGCCTGTGTTTAAGATACTGAACATGAAACTAATCTTTAGAAAGTATCATCTTAAAACAAGCATTTGGTTTGCCTCCACATTTCTATTTTGAATTAAATTAGTTGCATCAGTATCATTCTCATCCCTCTCTATCTGTTGTAACTCCGCTTTTAAAAACCAATTTGGGTCTGCTTTGCAGGCATGTAGCTTCTTGGGGTTGAATATTGATCTTTTTTCTTTTTTTTTTTTTTACCCCTGGAATATTCCCCATCAGGTGTCTCAAGGTTGTTTTCTGATTTAGCTGCTCTGTGTTGTGGTTTGTGCTCTCATCATGGGTACAGGATCCCTCCTGCTGGAGAAAAGAGAGGAATTGTGTGCAGGGAACACAGAGGGGATTCTTTACTGGAACAGCAGATGCAGAGGCATCTGCCTTTCCAACTTTCCAACAGAAAAAGTCTTATGTTGCACAGTGCTACCACCAGGATAAACTTAAGCTTGGCCTGTGTCAAACAGGTACCCTGACTGAATTTCAACCATCTTTGCTATTACTGGTAAAAAGCTTCTGGTTACTGCTACTTGCATGTTCTGTTGCTATTTATCTATGGGTCTCCTTCCACCTAAATGCTGTAAACACCCATTCCCTTGATATTTGACTGTACTTTTTGTGACTTTAGACAATTTCTTCAAGTGTTTTTGTTTTTTTTTTTTTTACTTTTCTCTCTGTGTTTTGTGATTTTTGCCTCATTTGCCTTTTCTCTTCATACAAATCAAAGTAATGGGAACTTTGACTAGAAATTTGCCTCAGAAGCACCTTCTTTCTCTCACCAGGTCTGTCTCCAAGACCCTATAGTATACTTGTCAGTTTTCTGCTTCTTTTGTTTGTCAAGTCTTTTTATCTCAAACAAAGATCTTTAATGTTTTCTAAGGTACAATTTTTGATGTTTTGCTCTGGAGTTGTAAAATCGCTCCATTTAATATTTATAGGTTCATGAATTAATTAGTTGGGAAATGCTGTATAAGGATTAGTGCACTTAGTAGGAAGAGGAGAAACATTAGACTCTACCCTTCCAAGGATGTGTTTTATTTAAGTGAACGACTGCCATGGAATGCGCTGAGTTTACCACTAGGTATTGTGTGTCGACTGGATTCCAGATTCTCCTGTGTGAAATGAACTTACAATTTCTTTTTATTCTTCATCAGAATAAGAAACATTTTCAGTCTCAAACTGTCTTCCCTGCCTCATTACTGAAACCTCTTGTTGGGCTCTTAGCTTCAACCACCATTTCCCACACACAAGCTGTGCTCTGGTTATGGACATGACTGAATTTGTGGTTTGTGTACACAGTGGGGTTTGTGTCTTGGCTCCACATCAACTCAGGTTTGTAAGTGGTGTCTTAATCTTAGTGTGAGAACCCCTTATCACTGAATTTTCATCCCAATAAGTGCAACCAGATTTTAATCCAATACATGATGACTCCAATCTCACTTTACAATACAGGAAACATATAATAACTCTGCACCTGCTCTATGCCCTTCTAAAATGTGGGAGTGGGAGGAGGGCTGGAGTATTGCAGCCATCGGAAGTTATGTTACGCTCCAAATATGAGCTGCAGATAAAATGAGACAAGTTATAGGGAATGTGAATTGCTAGCTCTTTCTAACCACCAAATCTATCTCATTGCAGATTCTTTACTTTGCCTATCCCATTTGAACTTCTAATTGGTTTTATTAGTTGCAATGACTGTAGGATCAATAGAAACTTTAGTGGCCGTTTGTTCAATCTGTAGTGCACTGGAAAAAACCTGTGACTTTTCTGTGCGCCCACTCCTTTGCTGATGCTGCATAGCCTTATCTCTAACTGTATATAGTATCTAGGGTTGCTTTTGGCCACTAGCTCAGACTGAGAGCTGGCTGTGTACCATCTATTGTAGGAGGCTTCAATACATTATCTGCTTTTCTTTTTTATTAATGATCTGATTTTCCATAGCAACAGTGACATTCAGTTAATTTTACATTTAGCATTTTTTCCCCCAAGTTCTTACCCACAAGAAATGAATGTCTCTAACTTTCCCACATAAATCCCTAAAGTCAGTCATACCTAATAACTTTTAGTCCCTCACTGACAAAGTTTCAAGCAAAAAACAATAACTTGGCTTTGACCCTGCTCTCTTCAAAAAGGAAGTTACTTCTGAGCAGCAACATCAAAAAGAATAAATAATTGTTTTTCTTTTTGTTGTTATGATATGGATCATCTGAGCAGTTAGTGGTAAGCAAGCCGTCTTTGATTTGGTTCAGACGCCCTAGTGCTTCGTCCTCTATTTATGTCAGCATGTTCCTGTTCCCACACCAGGAAAGTAGAATCCCTTGATTAAATTCATATTTGTTTTAATCTTTCCCTGTGTCTGATCTCAAGCTCAAAGATTCTAATGAAAAAAGTAGTGTATCCTGCTGGGAAGAGTGCTGATGTCAGACTTTAGTCTGTTTGTTCTGTTCTAACCTGATAATGTTGGAAATGCTCAGAACCCAAATGCTCAACTCCAGCAGATTCTTAAGACAAAGATATTTTGATATTTCATGGAGAGTTGTAAGCAAGGCTTTTTATTTGTAGAACTGAAAAAAACCAGACCAATAAAACCCTTTAAATAAATATGTATTAAACTGCAACTGACCACAACAGTGAGTTTAATTACTCTGACCCCTATTTTCTTTATGTAAGGAAGGATTTTATATGTTTGGTAAATCAATAAGAATAAGGAATACAATTAAGTTGGTTAATTATGTTTCTCTTTTGTAAGCTAGGTTAAGAAATATACAGGATATTTTTCTCAGTTATGCTTTTCAATAAGCTTTTGAACTATTAAAAGCTAAGATTAGTTCTGCCTTGTGCATTGACTAAATAGTTGTTTTTTTCTAGAACCCAAAGGCATAGCCAGATGCTGTCTTCTAGCTGGAGAGGTTGGAGATGTTCCTGTCATTTTTCCCTCCCCATGCTTTCCCTGCAGCTGCCTCTCTGCTGGAGGTTTCTGCCTTAGAATTCCTGCAGGTGGAACAAAATGTGTGTGGTCATCATCTGGTTTAGTGTAAAGTCAGCCAGCTTAGCTAAATGCACTTCCTTAGTGGTTAAAACTAACTTGACTTACTAAGGTAGACAAAGAGGACACTCATGTCTCATCCTGCTAGCAGAGATGTCTCAAGAATAAATTGGTGCCAATGGTTTCTTAGTCAGAAATAACCATTTGCAAATTGATTTGGCATTGCAGACAAACACACTACAGATGATGGAAGTGCCATATGTCCTCAGTTTCCAAGCTGACAATGCTCAGCACTTTCAAGGAGGCATTCAATGCCTTGGACAGGGCCTAATTAGAGACCTAAGGGATGAGATTTTTCCTTCTAAATGGTTTGTACAAACAGATTTGTCATAGCAGCCCTTGGTGAATATGGTTTTACTTATAAGCTGCAATGATTCTTCCTTTTCTTCAGCAACCCAAATTGTGAGATCTGTATACCTTACAATCCATAAACATAAGAGGTGCTGACATGCACAAGGGCACAGTACAGTCTAATGACTTATTCAGCAATAGTTTGAAGATATTTTCTGGAACGTGAAGTGGCATGTGATGTTTTGCTTTATCCCAAAGCATCTGGCATATGTTAGTTTTTTGAGGGGCTGAGGCAGAGGAAGGTGGAAGGGAGTAATTTCTACAAAATTAAGGTCAATATTATATTTTTTTAAAGAGACTAGGCAGAAGCACTCTTATTTGTTGACAGAAACATACCCCGAAATACAAACTGCAATACCCATCACTGCATGTGTTTCTTTCAATGGTCTATGGAACTTTTTGGGTATTTAACTATTATAATTCTTTGTTGTTTATTTTGACATCTCAGTGTGGACCACAACAACCTGTTTTTCAACTTTTGTCACTACTTATTGGCTTTCTAAATTAGACATGACAGTGCAAGTCTGTGAGTTAATGGATAGTCATTGTCCATAGCCACATGTAACTGGTGCTTTCAGTGATAGGTGGGAGGGGAGTATTTCTCTGGTGAGTGACAGCTGGAGAAGGTCATGAAGAGCTAAGAGAAGTGTATGAGCTCTACACCCATTTGTGTTTGCACCTCTGTCCACATAATAGTGAATAATTTTACAGACTCTGAAGCAGTCTTTCTTTTTTGAATTATGGTCATGATTTGTTTTGTGGTTGTTTAGTTGAGCAATTTTAAGTCGTTTTACTAAAAAGATTTAGCATGAAGAAGTAGAAATATTCCTGTAGATGTGAATCATACAGAAAGCTGTAGAGAACCCCTCAAGACTAACCACAATCCTGTACTCAGTCTGAGTAAAGGAATGCAATTGCTGATGTCCACACCTTGACAGGATTGGTCACTGGCCAAGTGTTTACAAATGGTGTTTTGCAAAACCTTTTCTTTCCCTATTTCTTTTCTTTTCCTGATAAAAAAAGTTATACTTTGAAGACAGTTTTGGATATTGAATATTTTTCAGATATGAAAAAGAATACTAGATTGGTTTCTTAGACTGTTATTATTTTAGCTTGGTACAGAATTATTAATTTCTGTTTTTCTACTGTCTGCCTGGATAGTTTTCTGTCCTCACTTGTCCCTGTTTTATTTTGGCAACACTGTGGATACTATACCCTTTGTGGAGAAACACCAATCTTGGCAATATTCCTGACAGTCTTTTATCTCTCCCCATCCATATGGCTCTATATCTACTGCCTAAAGTGTATTGTTTACTTCTAAGGATTAAGCAATGAAATGAACAAGTTGTAAAATATCTTCACATATTATTTATCTGCTTGGTGTTTATATGATGCTATTCTATGAGATTATCATATGATGTGTGGTGAGATGTATTTGATTTGGAAGAGGCTAGTGATGGTGATGAAGGTCACTTTTGAATACACAGATAATGTTCCAGATTTTGACCTGACAAATATCCAAATTTGATTGTTGTTCTGGACCCTTCCAATCCTTAATGATTCTATGATCCTGTGACCAGGCTTGTACTCATTACATTAAAGCAATGGTCATTTATTTCATCAAATGGCTTAGATTGAAAGGGATCATCTAGTCCCAACCCCCTCACTAGACCAGTTTACCCAGAACACTAAACACTTCCAGGGATGGTGGTGCAGCCATACCTGTTGCAGGACCTCAGCACCCTCACAGGGAGAAATTTCTTCCTAAGATCTGATGTAAATCCCTGCTCTTTTAGCTTGAAAATATCATCCTTGGCCTATCTCTAGAGTCCCTCATGAAAAGTCCCTCTCCAGCTTTCCTGTAGCCCCCTTCAGGTACTTGAATCTGCTATAAGCTGTCCCCCCGCTGGAGTCTTCTTTTCTCCAGACTGAACAGCCCGAACTCCCTCAGCTTGTCCTTATAGGAGATGTGCTCCAGCCCTCTGATCATCCTCATGACCCTCCTCTGGACCCTAAGCTTTCCATAACCTTTTTGTACAGGGGACTTCAGAACTGGCTGTAGGACTCCAGAAGTCTTATAAGAGCAGAGTAAAGGAGGAGAATCTCCTACCTTGACCTGCTGGTGATACTTCTTGTGATCAGCCCAGGATACAGTTGGCCTACTGGGCTGCCCTCAGACACTGCTGGCTGACACTGAACTTCTCATCTACCCTCAAGTCATTATCATTGGGACTGTTCTCAATCTGTTCACCATTCAGCATGTATTTGTGCTTCAGATTACCCCAACCCAGCTGCAGGATCCTGCACTTGGACTTGAACCTCATACAATTTGCACAGGCTCAGTTCTCAAGCCTGTCAAGGTCACTCTGGATGGCATCCAGATTTCTTAACCAAATCATTTTAAGACTTCATAGTTTAACCAGCTTCAGAAGGAAAACACTACAGTAGTGTTGGATGTTGTATTCGCCTATTATTTGCTATAGCTTGGATTACTTGACTAAGGCATGCACACATGGTACATCTCTGCTTTTATGAGCTTTCAAATCAATAGCCATAGCTACATGTGTTTAGCCTTTGTGCATATAAATTTTTTATCCAATATTCTGCATATGATGCAATCGTGTGGTACTGTACTGCCTTGACCAGTCTAGGTTATGAATTGAAATCTGAATTCTGTGAGAACTGAACTGGAATCTGGTCATAAATACCCTTTGAATGTTGATAGAACTTCAATTCTCCTTCCACAGATGAAAGGGCCAGATTTGTCCATAAATGGGGTAACAGCCTAGAAAAAAAAATCTTGGTATGATCCAGCATAAAGAATAAAAGGTTATAGATTTTTGTCAGAAATCTCTCTTGATAAAAACTTATTTAAAATAAGGATATTTCTACAGCAGTGGAGTTATGAAAATGCATCAGTTTGCAATAGAACAAAAATATTCCACTACAAACTTTTCAGCCAGCTCTGGCTTTGATGTGTTTTGAATATTCAGTTTGCACAGCTATTTGTCTAAGCAAAGATGTGACAACTATTATTAAATAATGCATCATTATATTCTATTTGTATTTTGAAATACTTATACACTGGTAGGATGATCTATGACTTTTTCAAGGGTGTCTCTTGAGGGAGGTGACTTTAGCTGTGGCATCTAAAAATGCATTTGCCAGAAGAGAGTAGCAGGGCAAATGGACTCAACAACTGAAACTTTACTTTTACTGAATTCTCAATATAAAAATCTGAAATGAAATCACAATAGCTGTTAAGCCTCTACTGCTAAGCTTTATAACATGAGGAATGATTTGTGCTGCAACTTCTTGTTGCAATTCAATGAAGACAGAGAGCCTATTCCTCTAATGTCATAACAATTTAATTAATCCAGTTATGTGGCTTTGCTAGGCTTGCTATTCTTGTTTCATCAAATTTTCTTGTCTATTTCTGTCCATCTCTTTATATATGTGTTATGTAGAAAGAGAAGGAATTTGCTCCCGTTTTTAATCCTCAATGCCCCTGTTTGATTGAAAAACTGTGTTTTGAGAGTAATGAAACATAATAAGAAATCGATTTTATTTATTTTATATTGGTAAGCAAGCATCATTATACAGTAACTTTGGTAAAATATTAGGAAAATTATTCTTTCCTCTGTGCCTGGCCCCCTTTGATGTACAAAGCCTTGGAAATCACAGCATGGAATGCAGGAGGTCTTGCTTCTTGGCAAGCAGAACTATTATACAGACCAGAATACAAAACACTCATTGGAAAAAAAAAAGAAGGAAAATCAAATTAAAAACCACTTGGTGCAAATGAAGAGGTAGGAAGCAATGTTTTACCTCCATCATGTCTACACCTAGAGCAGACACATTGCACAAGTGGAAATTATTGGCGCTATTTTCAAGGGATCTCAGGGAAGGTATGTGCAGAAACACTGTTAACAAGTAACAGGATTTATGCACGTACCTCCCACTCACTGCTTTGAAAATTTGGCCTCGTAAGTAGAGAAATAGTGAACTATGTTAAATATGTTTGGGTGGTGGGAATACAAATGTTCTCTGCAAGGACCCACATTAGACTCCAGGTGTGATTTATTTTTCTGTTTTACTACCAAGAAGACTTTGTACAGATTGTTCTATCCTCAATATATTGTGCACCAGAGTAACTTACTGAATGGATTAATCTCTGAGCTGGAGCTGTCCTTTCGATAAATCTGTATCTTCATTTCAGCATATACAGGCTTGGAGATTATGTCTTAGACCTTAAATAGGGGGAAGGTTTAGACTCAGTAGTGGCTTCAGCAAGTCATCACTCGCCCTAAAACAGAATTCTGATTGGAACTCGGCTGACTCTAACTTCCTACTCTTTCTCTTTCCTGAAGCACCTACTATCAAACATTTGGTTACCATTAGGTCATCACAATGTAATGAGCTGTTATTAGCCCAGGTAGTTTGATTTCCACAATTATTTCTCCATGTGTCAGTATTTTATTAATATCTCTTATCAATGAACTCTCTGTAACCTACCTGTGGTGTTGAACACAAAGGTAACAAAACATGCTTATTTCTGCTGTATTGGTGTGAGAATAACACTGTCTGTGCATTTTTGTTGCTGTCCTAACAGTTATACAAAAATTGAAGAGGTGGCATATGCCCTCATGAAATGAATACAATTTCATTTATGAGTTGATTTCATTTATGAGCTGATTATAACACAGTTTATGATGCATTTGAGATTTATGCCAAGGAGGTTTATGTAGATTATATAATTCTTATTGTTGCACCTCTGTTTTAACAGAGAAGTGTTGACAGAACTTCTCTCGATCTGCTAACCACTCCCCTTCTGATCCACCCGAGGATGCCGTTGGCCTTCTTGGCCACAAGGGCATATTGCTGGCTCATGGTTGTCCTGCTGACCACCAGGACCCCCATGTCCCTTTCTCCTACACTGCTCTCCAACAGGTCAGTCCCCAGCCTATACTGGTACCTGGGGTTGTTCCTACCCAGATGCAAGACTCTACACTGCCCATGTTATAGTTAATTACATTTCTCCCCACCCAACCTGTCCAATTCCCGCTGAACGGCAGCACAACCTCCTGGGGTGTCGGCCACTCCTTTTGTGTCATCAGCAAACTTGCTGACAGTGCACTCTAATCCCTCATCCAAGTCATTAATGAATAGATTGAATAGGACTGGTCCCAGTATCGACCCTTGGGGGCCTCCACTAGATATGGGCCTCCAACTAGACTCTGTCCCATTGACCACTACTCTCTGGCTTCTATCCTGCAGCCAGTTCACGATGCACCTCACTACCCAATCGTCCAGACCATACTGCCTCAGTTTGGCTGCAAGGATGCTGTGTGAGACTGTGTCAAATGCTTTACTGAAGTCCATGTTCAACTTTGTCTGCAGCTCAAAGGAAGCCAGACAGTTGTCTGGAGTGTCAGTTGGGTTATTGCAGGGTGCAGCAGGTGGGAGCTGATAAATCACTAAAGGTTCTTTCGAGTGCAGGGGGTTCTATACTCTAGATGAGAGGTTTCCTCTAATCTGTAGGTAATACATGTAGCGAGAAGAAATGACAGAGCAAGAAAACAAAGAAATCTGAGATTATGAGGCTAAACACTTGTTGGAGTATGGAAGAAGAAGGGAAAGGAGAAAAACAAGGGGTTCAATGATTTTTAGCTAAGAAGTGAGGACAGAAGAAAACATTACTCAAAGGAAGAAAGTGAAGACGTAGAAAACAACTAATCATAGAATGGCCTGGGTTGGAAGGGACCTCCAAAGGTCATCCAGTCTAACACCCCTGCAGCGAGCAGGGACAGCCTCAACAGATAAGATTGCTCAGAGCCTTGTCCAGCCTCCCCTTGAGTATCTCCAGGGATGGGGCCTCAAC
The DNA here is from genome assembly GCA_028565055.1 of Phoeniculus purpureus. NCBI lineage: Eukaryota > Metazoa > Chordata > Aves > Bucerotiformes > Phoeniculidae > Phoeniculus > Phoeniculus purpureus. The sequence goes on along the minus strand of JAOXOE010030311.1, from coordinate 2,213 downwards.
TACCTTTCTCAGCAACCTGTTCCAGTGTTCAACCTGCCTCCTGCTAAAGAACTTCTTCCTAACATCCCATTTCAACCTGCGCTTCTCTGATGTGAAGCCATTGCCCCTTGTCCTATCACTCCAGGACTTTGTAAGCAGTCCCTTTCCAGCCTTCTTGTAGACCCCCTTCAGGTCCTTCTGGAACTTTCTCTTGTCCAGGCTGAACAACCCCAGCTCCCTCAGCCTGTCCTCATAGCAGAGGGGCTCCAGTCCCCTGATCATTTTTGTGGCCTCCTCTAGACCTGCTTCATCAGGTCCATGTCCTTCCTGTATTGGGGGCTCCAGAGCTGGGTGCGGGACTCAAGGTGAAGTCTCACCAGAGCAAAGTGGCAGAATCGTCTCTCTTGATTCAAGGCTTCAGTTGAGATGATTGACTATATAACAGGCTTTTAATGTGTTCTTTTCTAACAGTGTCAAGGACAGGTTTTAGGTGACCCTTGCCTAGCAGAAAAGTAGTGATTGCAATATGCTGAAAACAAGGTGGGTAGTACTTTGAACCACAATGCCACACATGCATAATATTTGAGAGCAGTTCTCTTCAGATGTCTTGGTTTATCTAGTAAATTTGTCTAGATCTGTCAGATCTGTAATAAAAACAAAATGCTGTCTCGCTAGTTTTAAATTAATTTGTTCTTGCAAGTGGGATTTAGCAGTTCCTTTGAAGCAATTATTATTTTAGTACAAGTGTGTATGAGATGCTACTACCTGTCAATGAGTACTTGGGGAATCCTCAGTATGCAGATCACTGACCTGATAAACTGCAACAACTCCATGGGAGTTGTTATGGTCTGTCACGTCAATGAGTAGTTAGAGATGCTTTAATGTGTGGATTATTAGGACAGTAAAAGCGTCTGCAGCCCATTGTGTCAGTGCAGCTGTTCAACATGAGCATTAGGATACTACACAGCCTTACAGAACATTGTAGAAAAGTGGTTGGCTGAGCTTATGTAACAGACATAATTTCACACTGAACCCATGGTCTTTTTTAACACTTTCCCAAAATAGAACCTTAGGTTCCTCACACTAAGTCCTTATACTAAAGCCATGGAGTTTTGAGATTGCATTTCAAAAAAATTGCCAGTTTTCAATTATGCTTCAAGTGAAAAAAAAAATTGTGAGATTGAAAGCTGTGCTGATTCCTTCCCTCCTTTTCTTGTCTTCAGTTTAGGAAGTAAATCATAAAAGGAACAGAAATTCTCCCATCTGGAAATGCCTATCCAAAGAATGGGAAGAAGTTAGCCTGTAAATAATCCAGTTTATTCATAGACTTATAGATTCATCGTGGCTGGAAAGGACCTCCAGGATCATCAGGTCCAGCCCTCATCCCAACATCTCCCTAACCCCTAGACCATGACCTCAAGTGCTCCATCTACTCAGTTTCTAAACACCTTCAGGGGTGGTGACTCCACCACCTCCCTGAGCAGCCTGTGCCAGTACCCAACCACGCTCTCAGTAAAGAATTCCTTCCTAAGATCCAATCTAAACCTCCCCTGCTGCAGCCTGAGGCCATTTCCATTGTGTTGTTTTCCAAGATAAAACAAATATACTGTGTGCCGTGATCTAATCCTCCATATGTGAAGTATCAGTGTTTTACATTACATTTAGTCTTGATTGTTTTGTCTTTCAATTTTATCCTATAAATGAAGAATAATTTCCTTAAAATAAGACTCTGCATGTGTGAGCATGGTGTTAGATGGCACTTTTTAACCTGGTATTGAAATGTAACATTTGAAGAGTTTAATGTAGCTGTGTGAGAAATTGTACTGAAAAATACTCATGATGTTCATCAAGTCTTGCTTTGTCATCTCATGAGCATCTGCATCCAGTCAGACCACCACACCTCCTGTGTTTGAAGCGTTCCGATAGGCTCCTCCTGCTAGTGTAGGTAAAAATAATTTTCCTTATTTTTGAAGAAATGCTTCAAAAAGTGTGCAGGCTGCTAGAATGCAGTACATTTGATGTTACTGAGGAGTAGTTCAGCTTTTCTTGTTTGACACAAATTCATTTTGGAAGCTGCACCAAGGAAATTAGTTTCACAGGTCAGATGGGTTCCTTGTCAGAATGTGTTGCAGGTTGCAAATTAAGCAGAAGTTTCACAGAATCATAGAATCATAGAATCATTATGGATTGGAAGGGACCTCAAAAGATCATCTAGTCCAATCCGCCTGCAACAG
>JAOXOE010030310.1:0-13259 GCA_028565055.1 Phoeniculus purpureus | reverse complement strand
CTCCCATTGTATTTTTCTCAGAATATGTGATGGCATTTGGGACACAGTTTCTAGTTTGTGTGCACTAACTTGCTTAATCTTTTCTTCTTTTCTGTACACAGTTACAGAGTTCATAAACCCTTTTCCATTTTCCCTAAGCTATCCATTGTCTGGCAAATTTTATCCGAGATCTCATGAAGACCCAACTGCTTTGTTTTCTTTTTCTTTATCTTTAATTGTGGTCTTGAACCCACCTCAGAGCGCTGTAAAAGCACTGAGGAATTGACCTAAGATACAACTTCCTGAACAACCTGTATGTTCCATGGAAACATACATCACTGCTGTTAGTCAAAATCATAACAATGTAAAGAGCCAAGGTATAATGCAAACTGACAAAGAGCATAAACAACTTGAACTCAGTGTAACTTGAAGTGAGATTTTTAAAGTGTCTTCAGAAATAAATGTAAATTCTTTAGAAGACTAATTCTGGCACCAGCTGATGACCGTTGTGGTTATGTGAGCTTTGCATTTCATAGTACCAAATGTAATTATTAACTAGCTGGTATGCAATGATCCACTGCACCCCTATGATATGTTGTTGTACAGTAGATGTATTATATACAAAATAAAAGCCAGATTTTGTTTCTACTAAAGGAATCAAAAAATCTCCTGCCTCTATTTCAGTTAAATTCAGAGTAAAAGAATGACAAATATGATTAGTTTATGTCCTGTTGTAGCAAACTCAGGAGCAGGTGCAAAATTGTGCTCAGTTGAATAGTATTTTTCTAACCAACAGCAGTAAGCACTTCAAGCACATCCCCTGCCTTGTAATCACATCCTATCTGTAACACTACTTCTCATTAGTATACTGGTTGTGGGTTGCCTGGGGATAGTCCATCTGTGTGTGTTCAATGGTAGACTAACCTGTGAAGCACATTTACCTGAAAAATTTAAAATATCCTAAGTAGTGTGCTATAGTGTTGAGAGCCAGGCTGTGAGAAGATGGATCTGTTCAGGAAGCTAATCTTGGGCCTCTGAGATGTTTTTAATGTAAAATACTGATCCAATCCATCTGTCTAATTTTTTTCCTTGTGCAGTACGACTAGCAAAATGTTCCAGAGGTTTACTTGTTCATTAAGTTTTATTGCAGTTAGATTATCCTAGTTTCAGATATGTCCCTATTTTCATGTGCAAATTTTGTTCCCACCTTGAAGGATGACATAATAATGTCTTCAAACTTCTGTGTTTCAAACTGATTTTTTTTCACTGTTGCTACTTATATCTCACCACAGGCTCCAGGGAGTTGTGCCTTCTTCCTTGCATATAAAGGTTTATCTTGGAGGAATGCAAAAGGAAGTAAACTTTCTTTGTGTTATTCAAACTTTAGTTTGAATGCTCAAACATTTCTACTTTCACACAGATTCTGTTTTATGATTCTACTGATTACACAGCATAAAATCACTAGCAGCACATTGTGATTATCCCAGTCTTGAACAACTTAAACACAATATCGATAATACTTAATGAGAATCTGATTTCAAATGGAATTTTAAATCAGGCTAAATAAATGTGGTTTATAACGATAAGGTTTATAATTAGATCCCTAGATGATCCAATATTCCAGAAATACTCATGTATAAAATACTTCCCTTTTAGGTTTGGAATAATAATAAAAAAACCCTAATTTACGAAGCTCTAAAGGTACTTCACTTACTCTTATAACTCATTTTAATTTAGAAACAATGCATTAAAATTTTGCTGGGATTTGAAAACCTGTATTGCATCTGCTCAACAGCTAAATAATATTTTTCACTACAGAATAGTATATTTAAAAAATATTTTTTATAGATATCTGCCTATATGATATTTATGCTAGGTAGCATTGCTCTTTGCAAGCACTTCTTTGCATGTTTGGTTTGTTTTCAGTGTTATTCTGATGCAACATTAACCATTTCAATTACTGAATTCTTATGTTTTTACGCAATTTAAGGAAGAAAAAAAAACCCCAAACTGTCTTACCGTAAATAACTAATAAATATTCTGTGAAGTACATTAGAATTATGACATTGTAATATTACAAAGCTTACCTGTATCGAACAATCATGAAAGAAAACTAGTTAAAATAACGAACAGATGAAATTACTTGATAAATTAGTTTAGAATTAGACACATTACAAATATTGTGGGGAAAAAAATCACTTTAAGAAGTCATTGCCAAAATGCCAAACATTATTAACTTTGCACTGAAGAAACATACACCTGGAATTTAGATTTCATGTTTTTAAATGGCACCACAGAGAATTTAACGCAGTTTTTCAAGTTACTGTGTTTGTGTCGTGTTTGAACGTGTAGAAAATGCCTGGAACATCATCCTGTTGCAATCCTAGGAATTATGTGATGACATCAGACTACACAAGAAAACTCAAAGTGTTGAAGAAGCAAGAAATGGAGGAAAATATTAATCTTAAAGAATGTTGTATTAAGAGTAATGATAAATTATACATAATCAGCTGTGTTAAATTTTGTGTGTACGTGTATTTCAATCACTTACGAAGGTCTATCACGCTCTGCATCTCCACATAGTAATTTGAGTTAGATTCTGAATTCACAATAAATGAACTCAAATTGCAAACATTTTTGGAAGTAAAACTTCAAAAAATATATTTACTGGTTGTTTTCAATTCAAAAATACTGTTGGTGGGAGCACTGTCTGAAATTTATCATTTTCAAAATTAAGATGATATTAACTGTTGCCCTTCTGTTTCTTTATAACCACGCTGGAACTTTAAATATGGCATTTAAATGGCAGGCCTTACTTGAAGTAACCTTCGCATGTCTATGAATAACACAGTAAAAGTTTGAGCTCTAGATATACAAGTTACATAACTGGATCATCCTAAGCTTCAGAACACAATCACAGAGCCTCAGCATTCTGGAAATCATAAAGATTTCTGATGACGAATAACACCAAAACAGTAAATCAAATTCATGAAGGTAATAGTGAATAATGTCAACAGCTCACAAATACTAAGGGTGAGAAAACAGTCTGATGATTTTCCATGCATGCAGTATAAGAATACACCCCGTTTCCTCTGGGAACAGTGTCCAGAGCACTGGTAGTCATCTCTGAAATTGCCATACACACTCCACTCACACTAGAATATAAATACAGGAATATAATTTTTACCTTTTTATTCGCACTTAGGAAGATAAATCTTCCCTTGTTCACATGCAAGCATCTCCTAAAGCTACACAGTAAGTCAAAACTAGTATTAGGATCAGTGCTGAACAGAAAATTTTGAAGACAAGGACTGAAGTGATTTTCTACTTCTCTTATTTTCAGATTTATTTACAATTCTTCAAATGATAAAAGTTGAAGAAAGAAGCAGTAACACTTATTTGCTGCAAGACAGTTTTTAATCCATTCTTAGACTGAGAATAAAACCAGGAGAAAAATCAAACAGGGAGTGAAATAACCATAAGTTTGATACAGACGTCAAGGTATTGGCAGCAAGGAGTTGTAGAGGTGCCCTCTGTTGATATAAATATACTGAGAGAGAAGGAGTGAATTTGAGCCTGGGAAGAGGGATAAAGAAAGGTGTTACAGAAACATAGACACATTTAAGTTGAAAAGAACTTCTAAGATCCTCAAGTCCAACCCAGAGCATTGCCAAAGCATGTCTTGGAGCACCATAGCTGCACTACTGTTAGCATATCTAGGGATGGTGATCCAACTACCGACCTAGGCACACTATACCAATGCCTCATGACTCTTTCAATAAAACTTTTTTCCCTAACGTTTAACCTAGACTTCCCCCAGTGCAATTTGAGGCCATTTCCTTTTGTCCTATTATTTGTTACATGTGAGAAGAGACCAAGTCTCACCTCTCTACAACTTCTTTTCAGGTAATTGTAGATAGCAATAAGGTCTAACTTCTTTTCTTCAGACTAAATAGCTCCAGTTATCTTAATTGTTCATCATAAGGCTCCTTGTTGCCTTCTTTAGACCCACTCCAGCACGTTGGGATCTTCTCAGCACACTGAGGTGCCTGAAACCAAACACTTGAGATGTGCCTTCACCAAGTAAAGGGGGACAATCTCTTACGGTTGTAGAATCATGACCTCCAAGCTAAACAAGTTGAACTGTCAGCACTACCATGCCCACTAAACCATGTTTCCATGTGTCATATCTGCATGTTTTTTGAACACTTCTAAGGATGGTGACTCCACCACTTCCATAGGCAGCCTGTTCCAATACTTCACCATTCAGAGAAGAAATTTTTCCCAACATCCTATATAAACTTCTCCTGGCACAACTTGAGGCCATTTCCTCTCATCCTCTTTCTACTAACTTTGGAAAAGAGACTAACTCACCTCACACCTCTCTACAGTCACCTTTCAGGTACTTGTAAAGGGTGATAAGGTCTCCCCTCAGCCTCCTTTTTCCAGACTAAACAACCTCAGATCCATCAGCCACTTTTCATAAGATCTATCCTCCCAGGCCTTCACTAGCTTTGTAGCTCTTCCTTGGAAATAATTCAGCAGCTCAATGTCCTTTTTCTATTGAGGTGCCCAAAACTGAATGCAATATTTGAGGTGAGACCTCACTAGTCCAAGGGGAAAAGTACAGCCTACTTCTGTCGGTCACACTCTTTTTGCAGGGCAGGATGCCTTTGACCTTCTTGGTCTCCTGAGCAGCTACTGAAAAATATACTGGAGGCAGAAAGTAATCTGAAAAACAGCTCAAATAACTTAAAATAGCAGTAAGTATAACATGACGAAAAGCCACAGTGAAAAACCCTCCCCTGAGAAAATAAAACATAGTACAGTTTACACACAGATCCTGTCATTTATCACATATGTCCCATCCACTTATGACTTCATTGGGGATAAATTATAAACATGGAACCGTAGTGTTTTGCTAGCATTTGCACAGGTTCTCCTTATCCAAAAGAAAGAATTCTGTGTACTTGGCATCCCAGTGCAGAGAACAAGTTTTTTTCAACTAACAAAACTGAAGTGAAACTAAATGTTACGAAACAAATCTAGGTGTGTTCATTGCTATTCAAATAGGCCATTGCCCTAGACAGATGTCTTGGAAAACGAGCAGAAGCATATCACAGAATCACAGAACATCAGGGATTGGAAAGGACCTGGAAAGGTCATCTAGTCTAACCCCCCCACCACAGCAGGATCCCCTAGACCAAGTCACACAGGAACATGTTCAGGTGGGTTTTGAACGTCTCCAGAGAAGGAGACTTCATATCCTTAAAACAAAATCCCACTTTCTGTTTAAAAATATTCCAGTCAATGAATAAAGTCAGTGTATGGTGAGACAATTTTGAAGTTATATAGTTTAGGATGTGAGTAATGCTGCAGGTTTCTTTCAGCATCACAAACTAGTATCATTCCCCTCCACAGGTGCAGGTTCTCCAGTCCTTTTAGCCTGGACCACAGAATCACAGATGATTAAGGATTGGGAAGGGACCTCAAAAGGTCATCTAGTCCAATCCCTCTGCAACAACATGATCACCGAGACCAAGGGTCTCATTAATGTCTATAAATATGTGAGGGGTGGGTGTCAGGAGGATGGAGCCAGGCTCTTCTCAATGTCGTCTAGTGACAGGACAAGAGGCAACAGCTGCAAGCTGGAACACAGGAGGTTCCGTACAAATATCAGAACGAACTTCTTCACAGTGAGGGTAATGGAGCATTGGAACAGGTTGCCCAGGGGGATTGTGGAGTCTCCTTCTCTGGAAATGTTTAAAACCTGCCTGGACATGTTCCTGTGTATCTTCGTCTAAGTGATCCTGCTGTGGCGGGGGGATTGGACTGGATGATCTTTTGAGGTCCCTTCCAATCCCTTATGATTCTATGATTCTAAGTCACACAGGATTGACATTGAGAAGAGCCTGGCTCCATCTCCTAACATCCACCCTTCACATATTTATAGACATTAATGAGGTCACCCCTCAGTCTCCTCTTCTTCAAGCTAAAGAGACCAGCTCCCTCAGCCTTTCCTGTAGGTTGTTGGTTTTTTAATATGACTGTTACAAGTTCCTTATTTGTTCTTTGTTTCTTTCCTGCCCTTCTCAGTGAAATTATTTCCTTTGTCCTGTTTACAGGTCTAGTTTTGCAGGAGGTCTGGTTCTCCCTTCCCCTCCCTCTTGGCTGTGCACTTGCTTAAGCTGTAGATGTGTGCCATCATGGCTTTTGTAGCTGCAGCATGGAAGCTCCTGTAGATATGACACTTTCTGTATAACCAATCCCTTCGCATGTAGCACAAGTGTGTGGTTTCCTCCTCCATGGTAGAAATGTGGTCTTTCAGCTGTTAGAACTGGAAACATTTGGGAGTGTCAGCAGGATGAATTTTTATAAGATTATGTGGCACTTGCAGTTACCACTGCTGTAGCACAAAGAACTGAGCTCTTTCCGTTTCCCTTCACTTCTTCTAACCCATGTGGAAGATCAGAGTCACAGCACTGGGGGATCAGGTGCCCCTGCCATGGTTCTGAAGTAGATGATAGAATCAGAGTCATTTAGATTCGAAAAGGCCTTTAAAATCATTGAGTCCAACCATTAACCCAGGTGTCCCAAGCTCACTGAATCACTCTGGTTGGAAAAGACCCCTGGGATCACCAAGTCCAACCATCTACTCTGCCTTACAAATTCACCTCTAAACTAGATCCCTGAAAAATCCTTAAACACATTCAGGGATGGCAACTCAACCACCTCCCTAAGAAGCCCATTTCAGTGCTTGACCACCCTTTCTGCGAAAAAATTTTTCCTAACATCCAGTCTAAACCTACTCTGTTGCAACTTGAACCCATTCCCTCTTGTTCCGTCACTAATTGCTTGTGAGAAGAGACCTCTCCACAACATCCTTTCAGGTAGTTGTAGAATGTGATGAGGTCTCCTTTCAACCTCCTGTTCTTCAAACTAAAGAGCTCCAGCTCTTTCAGTCTTTTCTCATAAGATTTATTCTCCAGGCCTTTCACCAGCTTAGTTGCCCTCCTCTGCACCTGCTCCAGCAGGTTCTGCTGCTCTCAGAACAGCTCCAGGTATTCTGCTTCTTCTCAGAGGAACTAATGGTAAGGTGCACCAGAAACGCTGAGGAGACAGCACTGAGCTCTAGTAGCCGCCCACAAGCTGCCCCATGCCCAACACTCAGTGTTAAGAGGGCTGTGGTGTCATCAGTTGTCCTCCCCTTTTGCCCGTGCTCAGGGGAGCAGTGACTCCATAACAACCACCTAGCCCTGGGTCCCCCTCATCTCGGAGCCTCACCAGATTAGGTAGTTCTCTGGCATATATGTTCTTCTGTTCTGTTAGGTGTCAGAGATGTGCTGCTTAGGACTGAGTGCTGAGTACGGTGTTACATCTCTCAGCATAATGCGAATGACATTACACGGTTTTCACTTTTTACAATGAATTGAATTAAAACCATGAAGCTGAACCCAAGACTAGGTGCACATATGGAAAGTAGAAAAATTAAACATCTTTCTGAAATGAAAAATTCAGGACAAAAGAGGTCCTTGAATATTTTTCTCTGAAACACCAGAGTATCTCCTGCATTTTCCAATTATCCCGGGCAAACAAACAAGCATTGTAACTGGTCCACAGGGCATGCACTTTTAAAAAATAATCAAAAAGCAAATAGCTCAGCTGTCCTAATAAAATTTACAAGAACCTGCATATGCATTACAATGCAAATTTAAGGGGGGAGAAGGAAGGCAAATTTAATCCAATTTTTATGTAAAACTAAACAAGATATTACCTAAGTGATCCTATGCAACAAGCGAACGTTCTTGCTCTGTGAGGGTAATTCACGCTATTACTTCTCATTTATCCCTAATTTTCAGTCATGTTGCAGCCTCTGATTAATATCTGCTTCTCTGTGTAACTCCAAAAGATTCTTCAAGGTAACTGTCAGAGTGTACTAGGGCTCAGCTCATCTTGTTCACGTCTTAAAATAGATAATGAAAATAGGCCAAATTAAACACAAGGCTAAACTGCCAAATCAGATGGGAATTTCTCTGCTGTAGGGTGGTGGAGTTCAGTGAGGTGAATTCCACCTCTGGTGTACTATTTTTGGGGTGTTCTATAGTTTATAGGAGTATGTAATTACCAGTGTGCATGTATGCTTACTAGAGGACTCCTGCATCAATTTCATTGCTATGCTTCTCTTTCTTAACTACAATGATAGAGAAATTTTTGTTGTCTAGCACGAGGAAAAATAGGCACAACATAAACAATATATAATACACACATAAACATTCTTTTACCTCTAAACAGAATTTAAGGGGTAGCACTCATTTACTATTTAACTATTTATCAGCCAGATGCCTTAGCAATTTTGAACTACTTCCATAGCTTACCCTAATTTTGATGCAGTGCTTATATCACCATATGAAAAGAACCAAGGCATTTAAAATTATTTTATATTTTTATATATATATTGAAAAGATCATTCAAATAGAACAAATAAAGGATTTAAAAACTGTATCTAGGAGCTCTAAGAGCCTAATGTATACAAAACTATATCAGGAAAAAGAAGTCTATTCCTGTTTCTCCTAAACTGCCTTATATGCAGTATAATGAAAAGAGATGACTATGTCATCAGCGATAGCAGGCAATTGATTAAATAAGCATAAATTCCAATCTGTAACAGATTTTCAGACCAAGAAACCTTTAGTGGAAAGGAGATCTCAGCAGTCTTCCTCTGCTATTGAAAACGCTTTGGAGAATTCAAGGACTAATTAGTCTTTTTTAGACTAGATTGCTTTGTGAGCAAGCTCAATAATATGTACACTTGGATGGAAGTCAGAGGGTGAATGTCTAACTACTAATGTTTTTAAAGAACATAGAGACTGATGCTGCCAGAAAGATGGTGTTCACTATACCTAAGCAGACTGTCAGTAGACATCTTGATTTTGCTTATTTCAGTGTCCTAACTCATCAGAAATAATTTGTTAAAGAAATAATTAATAGCTAGGTAATAATTTTATCTTTTGCATTAACCGTTCAGGAAAAGACTTGCATCAAGCCAATAATAACACTTACTTCACATCATACCCTTACCCATAAAACAAAATGCATACAATGAAGAAAACAATTTCATTTTAACTGGATAATGAAATACAAGATAAATAATCATGCACAATTATCAGTAACAATGCAGGAACAACAGATATGGATTGGACATGAAAGCTGCATGTCACAAATTCATTATTTGTGTTGTTTCTGTGTAGTTTTGGGTCTACCCATCTGTAGAAGGAAATGTCATTTAACTTTCTATTGCTTTCTCATCTGTTTGACAAGATCCAATCAATTTGTCCATTTTAAGTGACAAAAGAGCATCTGTTTTGTCTCTTAGAGCAGACCAGACAAATTAAGGGGGTAATTTTATGAGGAAGAATTAGAGGGAAAAGAAAAAAACAGGAGGGAAAGCTAGTTGCTTGTCTTAAACACCTTTGCTTTACTCAATTTATTAAAAACCTTTCCCCAAAACACAGTAACGATGTGTTTTGTGAACAGCAAACTGAAGAGAATATTCTACTACTGACTTGTATGAAAACGCTGTTCTTCTGCACATTCCTTCCATAGGCCATGCATGCATGCCTATGTATTTTTCTTCACGTCAAAGGCCAGGTGTATTTTCTTAGATTTCTACGTTAAACTTCATTACATAATTTCCATCTAATTCATATTTACCTTTATGGTGTTATTGCTGAAATTAACATTTCTTATCTTAATAAAAATCAAAACACCTCATACCTCAACATTCCAGTCACCAGCTTTTAGTCTAATTTAGACTCTGGATCAGAAAGTATGGGAATGTCCTATTGGACTGCTGATGTGGCCTCTGTAAGGATCTTCATGAAAGCTACTGCCATCTCTAGGTTGGACCCACCTTTGCTAAGGCTGAACCAATCATCATTACAAATAAATTTATTTAAGAGGGGAAAACTTTCTGAACAATTTCCTGTTTTTACTTCTGGTTTTCTTTCCAGGACATCCTCTTTGGTTTGGAGGGAGGTAATACAGTCATATGATTAGCTAGATTTGTGGGATAGAGGAAGCGAGGAAGGCACAGCACAACAGTCATTCCCCTTCAGTCCATGATGAGATGGCAGGCTGAGCACTTGCAGCACATGAAGATCCTCTCTGCATCCTGTGGAGGCCCCACAATGAAGAAGGAGACAAATCCTGAAAAAAGTCTGTGGCTTTGAGGGAGACCCTTGATGGAGCAGTCTGCAAATGGGAGAATCACTACCCACAGGAAAACCCCAAGGTAGTTTAAAAAGTTCATGGAGGGCTGCTTCTGTGGGAAGGGTGCTACATTGCCACAGGATAGGACTGTAAGGGATTTTTCCATTGAAGGAGAAGGAGCTAGCAGAGCTGGACACAGGAACGTACATGTAAGAACCACTTGCATCCCTTTCAGTAATTGTTGATGCGTTTTTGTTGTTTAAATTAAATTAATTTTTTTTTCCTCAAGTCAAGTCTTGCCTGTGATGATATGTCATTAGTGAGCCCTTACTTTCCTTTGTCTTGGCTTTCAAGGTTTTTGGCTAAGTCTGCAGCAAGACTGTCCAACCTTAGACACCCGGTGACAGCGCCATTTGATGAGGTCATTAAGCAGAAAATTAAATTTGTGCTTTTTCTTTACAGGTTTCACTTGATGTAAAGTGTGTTTTAGCGCTGAGAAATACCACGCTTAAAGACCTATAGCAAATATAATCAGTAGTTTCATATGGATGCTTACATAATATTTTACTAGTCTTCAAAATGACTCATTAGTCCCTATTATTAATACAGTTTGATATAAAATAACTTGTACAAAACGAATCTTTTAATTCACACTGTGGGATTTAAATGACAAATTGAACAGTAGCTCTTTCATCTTGTTATGCTGAAGCATCCTATACAATCTTTGAAATGCCTAGAGATCAGCTAAACTAAATCCCAAAGGCATAGGATTAGGCTAAGTTATTCATGTTCCAAAACAACTCAGAAAAATATACCTGATCAGATGTCTCTAGTCTTGTCAGCTGTGTGTTATGATCTCAAAGAATCCTAATAAATTACCAGCCAGAAAGAAGATACTTCAATCCATGCTCGAAAATGTAGGCAACATCAAATTAAAAATGAAAACAAAAAACCCCATGCAAGCACACACACAAAACAAAACCACAAAGAAAACTCAAATAGTTTATTCTAATTGCACCTACAATCCAACCAATGATTATTTTACTCTCAGGGATATATATATAAGTGGATCATCTGTAGAATTAATTTTATCTTGAGGTTTGCGTATTTGAGATAGAAGTTAATGTTATTCTAATCTTTCTGCTTCAGTAGGAAGCTTGCTGAATAAGATTCTGTTTACATGAATATTTACAAATCAGCTGGAAATTACTGGGTGATGGGAAACCATATTAATGAAGAAATAATTTGCTGTTGGAAAAAAAAAGGTAAATTGACTAGCTATGCAGCTGCTCCAAAAGAAAAAATACACATAATAACTGGCTCAGAAAATTCATTACTCGTGCTAAAATATCCCATCAGACAGGTAAGCAACAAATACAGGTGTCTGTAATTTGGAGATTCTTGGGTATAGTCATCTCTGAAAACTCCCGGTTAACATAGTTATCAGGCTGTAGCATCTTGGTCTCTCAGCCATCCTGACATCCTGAATATAGCAAGATGCACTTTAGCTTCCTTTTCATAGATGTATCAGGTGTGTATGGAAATGGTGCATGCATAGATTTTGTCACAGAGCACAACTGGAATGTCTCTAATGGGAACTCTTCAAAGAGTGTGACTTTGCGTATGTTCAAGAGTGCACTTCACCCAAATTTTAAACATTTGTTGAGCAATTTTGTGAAGAGTATAGATATTAAGTCATAGATAGCAATAAGGGCTCATTAATGCTTATCTCTATATATGTTTACATTTATGTACACATATGTAGATGTATTTACATGTGTCTTTTAATAGACCATTATTCTTAATAAACTATTCAATGATCTAGAACAAGGATGCATGTCTTAGTAGGTTATGCTGACTCAACATTAGTCACATAATCACTAAAAAATATGTATGAAGGCTGTTAAAACAATGTGGTAAATGGCCAATGAAACTCTCCAAATATGCAAGAGAAATGCGACAGCAGAATCCCTGAAAGTGCATGCACAGATTGCTACTAGACCCTGAAGGATATAATCACAAATCACTAATGGTCAGTTAATTGTCCCTTGTAAATGGAAGCATGCAAACAGAAGAGAAACAGCTTTAGACATGAGCTATGTATGCTTAGTTATCTTTTCTTCATAGCTTATCCTTAAAGTGCTTTTAGTAGGTTTCTAAGGTTGTATTTCCTAGTGACAATTAATTGGCCACTTGTGATTAGTGTGTATAAACACAAAAATGACCCCACACAAGAAGAGAGAACTTAGAGCAATATCAGACTCTTCAAGGATAACTAGAAACTCCCACACAGGACTCTTTCCTTATGTAGGACTCGACGCTCACTGTTGTTCTCCTTGTCATAAAACTGAAGTTCATTTAGGGCCAGGAGTGACAGGGTAAGGCTGAACATATGGAAGGCACTAGGAAGTGTGTGGATAAGGATTCCAACTGTTACAATCATTGATACTGTCCACTAATCACGGACACAGTGTAATGCCAGTTTTTAAAATTTCTAGTGTTTGGACAGGCAGTAATAATTCTTTGATTAGACTATTACGGTTTCAGTTCTACCAAAATAGATTTTTGGTTTAACATACAAGGAGTGTTTCTGTAGCCCACATGTACTGCTTGGGACGATCTGGTCCACCTTCCTGAGTACTGGTCATTCATTCCAACTGCATAAGGACAAAAGCCAAGCAAAAATAATTCAAAATACCTTCATTTGTTGTGCAGTATTCTTGCCTTAATTTAATTTAATTAATTTAATAACTTTAATATATTACTTTAATAGAGGCAGTTCAATGGATTGTATGTAACAGAAGGGAGACAGTAAAAAGAGGCCAGTATAAAAAATCACAACAATAAGTAGCTGCAATTTCATAGGATCATAGGATGTTAGGGGTTGGAAGGGACCCAAAGAGATCATCGAGTCCAACTCCCCTGCTGGAGCAGGACAAAACTATCTAACACAGATCACAGAGGAACATATCCAGGCGGGCCTTGAAAGTCCCTAGAGAAGGAGACTCCACAACCCCCCTGGGGAGCCTGTTCCAGTGCTCTGTGACCCTCACAGTAAAGAAGTTCCCCCT
>JAOXOE010030309.1:0-13259 GCA_028565055.1 Phoeniculus purpureus | reverse complement strand
AGGTTGGGGACTGACCTGTTGGAGAGCAGTGTAGGAGAAAGGGACCTGAGGGTCCTGGTGGACAGCAGGATGACCATAAGCCAGCAGTGTGCTCTTGTGGCCAAGAGGGCCAACAGCATCCTAGGGTGGACCAGATGGGGGGTGGTTAGTAGATCGAGAGAGGTTCTCCTCCCCCTCTACTCTGCCCTGGTGAGACCACATCTGGAGTATCGTGTCCAGTTCTGGACCCCTCAGTTCAAGAGGGATGTGGAGCTGCTGGAGGGAGTGTAGTGTAGAGCAACAAGGATGATGAAGGAAGTGGAACACCTCCCATATGAGGAGAGGCTGAGGGATCCATTTCTCCTTAGCTTGGAGAAGAGGACACTGAGGGGTGACCTCATTAATGTCTGTAAATATGTGAAGGGTGGGTGGAGCCAGGCTCTTCTCAGTGTCATCTAATGATAGGATGCGGGGCAACAGGTATAAGCTGGAACATAGGAGGTTCCATATATATATATGAGAAGGAACTTCTTGACAGTGAGGGTGACAGAGTACTGGAACAGGCTGCCCAGGGTGGTTGTGGAGTTTCCTTCAATGGAGACGTTAAGACCATCCTGGATGTGTTCCTGTGTGATTTGTTCTAGGTGATGAAGTCAGGGGGATCAGACTAGATGAACTTTCAAGGTCCCTTCCAATCCCTAATGATTCTATGATTCTATAATTCTTGTCCACAAGGGCACACTGCTGGCTCATGTCCATTCTGGTGTCCTCCAGGACCCCCAGATCCTTTTCTCCTACACTGTTATCTAACAGGTCAGTGCCTGACCAATACTGGTACCTGGAGCTGTTGTTGCCCAAATGCAAGACTCTTTTGTGGGTTTTGTATCAGTGGATTAATAAGTTTATTTCTTTTTCTTATTATCACTGAAAAATTGAGAAACAAAATTAAAAAGTTAGTATTGAAAAATTTCAGAACTATTAAAAACCTGTTATTTCTCATGTGCCATTGAGGGCACAACTGCAAAGTAAGAGATTTGCATAAGTGAAAGATTGTCTCGAGATATTTTACAGCACTAAAACCACGATAATCACACATTCCAAACTGATGTTCAGATTGACCAAAAAACCCAATTGTGCATGTGAAAGCTAGCTTTGTGTAAGGTGGAAATAAGAGATCAGTACCAAGTTTTGTCAAGTTTACAAGACTGCACTTCCTAGCATCAATGACAGACACTTTTGTCGGTATAAGCCACCAACATTTTTTCTTCCTGAGAATTGTTTTAGATATACTTATCTGATTAAAGGTTCCATACCTGCGAGAATGTATAATACTATTTTTATTGCATACTTTTCATACTTCTTCATATGAAATGGTTTAAGTGTGTGGGTTTTTTGGTACCTGTAACTTCTTTTTAAAAGTGATCCTGAGAGTCTCATATAATTTTCTCTTTCTTTTTTTTTTATTAGGGATCTTGTTGCTGGCCTGGACAGTTACCTGAGTCTGATCACAAAGGAGTCAAGACACTAACACTCAGAGCATCCTTGTGGAAAAGCAAGTAAATTTTGAGTTTAAGAGAAGGGTATGTACACGTGCGTTAACTCAGAAACGATCTTGATTAACAATTTCAGAGTAAAAACAGGTAGAGGAATATTGTTGGAAGGTTTACACAATGATGCCAGCTAACTATACAAAACTAACTTGTAATTTTAATGGAGATGTTCAGAAGAACAAGTACACTGGTTTGATATTTGTAATTTTTTTCACTTCCTCCCACACAAATCAAGGAGAATATAAAGCCTGTATCAACATTAAATCCCTAATTTCACCTTGTGATGGTGCCGTGGTGTGGTAATCCAAGCATATACCCTGAGAGCTTCTACAGAATTACTTTCAGAGCATAACACCAATTTTAATTACAGTTCTTACACTTTTATAATAAGGATGATTTTCCTAACTTGAAAGGTTACTCGAGAGTCCCTGAAAATTGCTTTTTTTTTTTTTTTCACAAGCAGGGGCGTATCTTCTAATCTTTCAGCGCAAGCATTGATAAGGACTGACCTGCGAGTTGCTGATTGCACTAGTTGAGTACAATCATAAATCAGCTCTGAAAACAGGACCCAGCTCAGAGATATTTAAATGAGCTTCTCTAAAGAGGAAGATATTGATGGATAGATGGAAGAGAAAAATAATAATAGTTTTCCTATGATGTTAAAAAAGGACTTAGAAACCATTAATGTGATCATTTCTAAAGTAGTCTGTGAAAAACCACATCTGTTTAATGTCTGCTCATTGCTACACCACTTGCTTATAAACCTAATACGTTGCATTTTAATAACGTGATAATTAAAAAAAATCCCTTCGTTCTTTAAGAATTTAAATTACAGCTTGAAGCTACGTGCCTCATTAAATAACAGGTGCTGGAGGACAGTTACTTAACACAAACTTTTAAAATCTAACCTAACTCTTAAATAAAATGCTTGCAATCTTAATGTACTCAAAGACTAAATTTCTATAAAAGTCTTCATCTGCTAGTATGATGAATTATTCATTGTACCTAATAATAGTTTTAATCTAAGCACAAGCTGAGCCAGCTTGTTGACTACTTTGACTCAGTAGTTCTAATCAAATTATATCTTGGGCTTCAAGTTCCTCAGTGTGGTACTAATTGTTCTGAAATTGATTCATTTTTAATTGCTAGCATTTCTGTTTAATATTAAACTGTACTTTCATTAGTAATAGCAGCTGGCCAGAGCATAATGGGGCACCTCACCTTGATTAGGTAAGAAAAATTTAATCTGGAGACAAACAATATAATTACAGCAAAACAACTTTTATAAGGTACTTGAACTTCATATATTATTACACAAGTTGTGCTGATTTAGTGCTCCAGCTGTTTTTGTTACTCAAATTAAAAACATTAGTGAAAAAAAAAGAATAAGACTCTATGAGCACAACAGGTTTTACTGACAAATTCCTGTACACCAGGCTGAACAAAATAAGTGATCAAGTCCCATGATTATAATAAAAGAAGAAAATTGTGATTAGGCTGACTTTTGTGTTGTAGCCTGATTAAATTACGATTTGTCCCTGTAGATACTAAGGAAGTGAAACCGTATTTTCCACCTATCTTGTAGTGAAAGAATACGTTAGGTGATCACAGAATCATAGATGGCTAGGGTTGGAAAGGACCTTAAAGAAAATCCAGTTCCAACCCCTCTGTGTAGGCGTGGACACCTTAACTAGATGACGTTACTGGCCTTGATCAGATCAACTTGGCCTTGAAAACATCAGGGATGGGGCAGCAACAGCTTCCTTGGGCAACCTGTTCCAGCATCCAATCACCCTCACACAAAAGACGTTTTTCTTAATGTCTAACCTATATCTCCTCTCTTCAAGTTTGTAACCCTTTCCCCTTGTTCTCTCGCTATGCACCTGTGTAAAAAGCCCTACCCCAGCTTTCTTGTAGGCCCCCTTCAAATACAGGAAAGCTGCTAGAAGGTTACCTGGGAGCCTCCTCTTCTCCAGGCTGAACAACCCCAACTTGCTCATTCTGTCCTCATAGAGGAGGTGCTCCAGCCCTCTGATCATCTTAGGTGCTCTCCCCTGGATATGTTCCAGGAGCTCTATGTCTTTCTTATGTTGAAGACTCCAGAACTTAACACAGTACTCCTGGTTTCACAAGTGCAGAGTAGAGGGAGAGAATCGTGACCCGTGACCAACTGTCAATGCTTCTTTTGATGCAGCCCAGGACACAGTTGGCTTTCTAGGCTGCAAGCACACACTGATGGCTCCTGTTCAACTTCTGGTTCACTATCACCCCCAAGTCCTTCTCCTCAGGG
This sequence comes from Phoeniculus purpureus, assembly GCA_028565055.1. NCBI lineage: Eukaryota > Metazoa > Chordata > Aves > Bucerotiformes > Phoeniculidae > Phoeniculus > Phoeniculus purpureus. Next base: position 9,440 of record JAOXOE010030309.1, on the reverse strand, counting down.
CTGTCCTCCATCCTTTCTCCTCCCAGTCTGTATTGGTCCATGGAATTGCCTCAACCCAGGTGCAGAACTTTGTACTTGCCATTGTTGAACTTCATGCAGTTTACATGAGCCCACTTGTCAAGCCTGTCAAGGTCCCTCAGGATGGTCTCCCTTCTCTCCAGCTTGTTGACTTCACCACACAGTCTGGTGTTACCAGCAAACTTACTGAGGGTGAATTGCATTCCACTGTCCAGGTCACTGATAAAGATGTGAAATAGCACTTGTCTGAGTACCAACCCTTGAGGAACACCCCTCGTCACACCTCTGCATTTGGACACTAAGGTATTGACCACAACTCTTTGAGTGTGACTATCCAGGCAGCTCCTTATCCAAGAAGTGGTCTATCCATTAAATCTACATAGTTTAGAGATCAGAATACTACTAATAAAGGGAGTTGTGTTCCTGAAAATAGTTTTTGATCTTGATCTTTGGAGTAGAAATGTGTCCAACACTTTGTATAGTTTGAACTTCCCCTGGGATTGAAATTGTAGCCATATTAGACAACTGCATGTCATGTTTAGTATTTGTATTTGTAGTTGTTTATTAGAGTTTGATGTAAATGTTTTATATTTTTCCATCCGCTGATGCCATTCTATCAGAAGCAAAGATTTCTACAGCCTGTTATTTTTCAAATAATGAACGTTACAAAAGGGGGGGAAACAAGAAACAAATGCAGGGACGTGAACTTTTTTTTGACTTTACTGAAGTGAAGCACTTCAGGATTTTTGCATTTTCAGCAGTCATATTTTTACATTAAATGATTCAAAACAAGTTGTCACTGATTATTTATAACATCAAAATGATTAATTCAGTGATAAGATCTCAGTATTGTAAATGTAATTGCCACAAAGTAGATTCTGTGGGTCAAGAAATACTCTCAGTGGAATAGTGGACCTAGTCACATCTTTGTTATTCACAGTGTTTTCACCCCTTTTTCATGATAACCTGATTATGCTGTTGTGGTCCATATACATTTAATTTGGACTTCGAGTTTATATTATTTAAACTGAAATTAATAGATATGATTGGCAGTGACTTTTAACTGGTTTTTCTTACCATCTGAGAAACGAGGGGGTTTTTCCTTTCCTAAGATGGCCTTCATATCGTGGTCACACTTCAGCCACATGACCCCGAATCAGTGCACTGTAAATAACATGAATAAAATCTTCCTTTCCCTTTCTGGAAGTTCAGAGGTTTTTAGAAGATTATGCTCTGCTTAATACCACATATCAGAGGATGTATGTGGTGTGTTCTGTCTATTTTGCCACAGAATTCATTGCTCGTTACTGGATATGGTTGGTCTGCTATCTGTGTGATGAGGGAAGAAAATATCAAGTAGTCCAGGGTACAAGAAGCTTCAGTGTAGTTCTGCTCCTGTATATCATTATACATAAATCAAACTGCCAGAGAAATGCTGCAGAAGTAGAAAATTTTCCTGTTTTACAGTTAAGACAGAATGAATTGTAAATAGTTGTCTTCTTCAAAATTGAAGGCATACATATCTGAAGGCAGAATAACACATATTTATTTGTTCTTTTTTTCTTTTTTCACTCAAAATTTCACATTAAAATAACTTCACCCTGTTCCATTCTCTGGTTCCTTACATTAAAAATTAATTTCCTCTCTCTTTAGAGATGAAGAGGAGGAATTCAACATTTTACGTTAACAGATTTCTAACCTCCACGTAGAGGGGAACTAAAGCAATGTAAAACTTTAATGTGTACAAGCTGATGTTTTCAGAAAAAGTGCAGGTGGGAGCTGCCTTGCTAAGAATAATAGAAGGATGCAGGTTCAGAAGTCATACTTAATCAAAGTTAATGTCAGCTTACACTTTTAGAGCACAATACATTTGAATAATACAGCTTTAAAGTTCAGACTATTTCTGTTTCACTTGGAGAAAATTAGACCTAAGAAAATTTTTACAGATTTGAGTTATCCATTGACTACACACCAACAAAAAATGTTAACCTCATGCTACGGTTTCCAAAAAGGAGTCTATCACAGTGCTGCAATAAAAAAGCAAGGAGAATATAGTCAGAAATTCAATATAAATTTTAATACTACAGCATTGGATCATAACATAATGTTTCTCTTTTTGAAAAAATAGAAATTCAGAAGTATGATCTCATAAACAACAACAAAAGAATAAATAAATCATTACAGTGTTAATTATAGTAAAGGCAGCTATAGAGGTATAACTAAATTCTTAGATTCCACTAAAGAATCATATATCGATGAAAGCACTCCATTTTGCAATAAAAATTAAGGACTCAAACAATCTATATGCATCTATTTGATTTTCAAATTGCTGCAAGGAAAACTGACACGTGCTGACATATAAAAGAATTAAAAGGTCTAGTCTAAAAACTAGATTTTTAGCACACCTCTCTTGTGCCATGCACAAATTTTCCTAATATTTCTATTTGACCTGGGATCCAATGGAAACATTTGATGGCTGGTTAAAGCTCACTTTCCTGAATTAGTAAATACAAGCATAAGAATAAATCAATAGTATTAAAGAGAGATACTGATATTTTAAAAGTTTATTTCGGATATGGAAAAAGTTATTATCTCTTTTCAGTTGTATGATGCAGTCGTTATTGCTTCAAAGTTCAAAAATATTCAGCACAGAGGCCTCCCAGTGTCATTAGAAGTACATATATTTTGCAACCGTATGTGGATCCTCAGTTTTTAAATTGATTTCTCTTCAAAGAATTCATCCAGTCTGCCTTTTCATTTCTTCCATGTGAACTTCAATAAACTTTGTCAGAGCTCACAGCTTGCCATCTGTTTGATTAGGAACCACCTTCTTTGGTTGTTTTGAACTAGCCTCCTACTAGCATGTCCTGGAGATGATGAGAAAATTGATTTAGTTCCTCCATGACATGAAGTTTTGTGGATCTGCCTCTTGAAACCCTTCTCATCCCAGCTGGAGAGTCCTAGTTTACTGAGCCAGACCCAATATAGAAGTTGCTTTGTCCCTTTGATCTTTTTTTGTTGTCCCTTTCTGAAGTCTTTCCACCTTTACTGTATCTTCTAATGTTTGTTTTAAGATGAGATCAGAACTATGCACCACAGAAAAGACAGCTGGCCAAACTTAGCCTTCTATCTCATTTAATTTTTTTCCCAACATTTTTGAACCTTTCATTTGGTTTTGATCTCAAATTAGTTTTGATCATGAATTTGACATTTTCATGGAACTATACGACATTTATTTTCTTTAAATACACATTTTGGAAACTATATGTGTTCTGCAATAAAGTTTAGGTTTGTTTTTTGCATTCCGTTATTCATTACTAACATATCGTAAGACTGTCACAAATTTGAGCACTACTTTGTCAGTGTATCTATCCTTACTAATCCCTCTCAGATGGAGGTAGTAGGTGAGTCTCAGAGTTTGCAATTACCTGCAAGTTCAACTCTGGAGCTCCATTCTGTCACATAATTTGGATTAGCCATTTTCTTTTTTTAGCCCATCCAGAACCTCATTAGGCTTGACAAGGCTTAGCAGCTAAATGGCTATAGTATAATTAAGTTTTATGGAGTGATACAGATTACATGCTGCTCTGCCTGCTTTCCTCAAAACAGCTAAGCAGTCCTAGGAAAGCCTAAGAGGTCCACAAAACATAACCAGATTATAGTATGTTTTTACCCAATATTTCAGCATTCATAACAGCATTCCCCCATCATTTGAGATTTTCTTCATCCGATATTCCAGACTACCTGCACTCCTACCCTCAGTATTGGGAGTCAAATTACAAAGATGTAATGGACATAGTATGCTTCAGAGATTGCATAAAAGCAAATCCCTCCAGTACATTGCTGGCATGATATCACCCTCTTCTCATATAAATTGTTCAAGGTACTCTTATACTTCATACCACGAAACAGAGATTGATAAAATAATGAGATATAGCTAGCTAGGTTTTGAAGGCTTGTAGGTACTCTGTTTTCTGAGTACATAGACTCTTAATGAAGATCATAAAACTATAGAATAATTCTGGTTGGAAAAGACGTTTGAGTGAAGTCCAACCATTAATCCTACTCTACCAACTTCACCACTAAAACATATTTCTAAGCAACTCCATACATTTAAGAGTCATTACCAAAACAGTTTTAAGTGCTAGACTGAAAAACCTAACTTCATCCTCTCTAAAATACAGGAAGATCTTGTTCATAGCTGTCATCAAATGCAGTTCTTATCAAATTGCCCTTCTCTCAGAACTTTCCACAGAATTTTGTGTAAAGTGAGGATATTTAGTGTTTCTCTCCTTTTTCCTGTTGGCCTTTCCTTTCCCTCTTGGAGGGGAAAAACAGCGCAGGAGTGGATTTTGTCTCTGCAGATAGAAGCAGAGATGTCCTGTTTCTCAAAGGCAGTAAAATGGCTTCAGGAAAGGAATGAATTTAAAAATGTTTATTTCCATTCAGCAGATACTATACTGATTTTAAAGATTTGCTTTAGGTACTTCCAAAGAGACCTATTCTAGGTTTTCAACCTTTCCCATACTAGCAATTCTTGTCTTTTTTGACTGTCAAATCCAGCACACACTGAGACGACCAGCACCGTAAGACTTCTCACTAAGTGAGCTTTAATAATTTCGTCAGTTTAACATAATAGACTTGAACATTTAACCTGGAACACCTATTTTTTTATGCTCCAGTTATGAGCTTTCTAGGACAACAACCATCCTTCTGTTCATGTTATATGACACCTTGCAGAGAGGACTTTGGGTGGAATTGCCAGGTGTCACTGTAAAAGGTAGATTAAACAGACACAGGGCAGACCCAGACACTCATCATCTGCCCAGACAGGCTTTAAAACATATTTTCTCATAACTTCTTCCTTGTACTGGGATTTCTGAGGCATTTCATTTGAATTTCTAAATTCATCTTCAATTAAGTGCAAGTTTGGACTTTAAAGCATAAGGTTGCCTTTTTCTTCAGGTTTCCTTGCCTTTGTCTTTCCTGTTAGTATCCCTTCATGAATCTATTCAAATTTGAGTTTAGCAACTCAAAGGAGGCAAAGGACTTGCTGTCCACCTTAATAGCTGGTTTTTTTTCACATAAATAATGTTTGATACCACTGTGGGGCTTTTTTAAAATTCTAATGCTAAAGATTAATATACATTTCTAGAACCACCCCAAAAGGAAGCTTTTGTCTGATATGATGTAATAAAACCAAAAAAAATAATAACTTTTTACTTTTGAAATTATCTTTACTTTGTCTTTATTTCAGAAGGGTGATGTTGCCATGTGAAATCCTGTGGTTGCGCTGACAATTAACCAGACTTTGTGCTGAAACTCTGAATTGTATCATTTCACTAGTTACTATTCAAAGTCCTAAATTCTTTCAATTGTCTAGGGTTATAGCTAAGAAACTGTAACCATTCTTCATGTTAATCACATTCATTATCGTATGTAAGAGGTTTTCCCTATAACATTTTCAGCCATTGTTGAAGTGTTAATATATTTTAAATCAGCTACTAACTCAACCAATAAAGCATTTTTAATGAAAAGGCCGTGGTTGCTGTCTCAATTTTATTTTATTTATTTTATTCCTTTTATTCTCTTTTTTTCTTTTACATTCCCCTTGCTTTCTTATGTGAGTTTTATCATTCCTAATCTATTGAATCGTCATTTATGATTCATCTTAAATTAATTTTATCACACACATCTCATGTTTTGACGAAAGAGTAGTTCAACATTTCATAGAATCATTGACAGTTTGTACTCGGCTCTATGCCTCTCTTAAATTTAGCCCTCTCCTTTTATTATTGGAGAGACAAAGTTTAAAAAGCCTTTCTGTTAGCTGGATTTTAATGCACATTAAAACATTTCATGTTCTGATTGCTTGACTGCTTAGAAATCCAAGCTCTCCTGAGCTAAGCAAGCAATCTATAGTGAACCAAAATTTTACATTCTTTACATATATGAAGTAATAATAGCTCAAGTCACACAAGTGAAGGCAGAAGCAGAGCTTAAGAGACAGGGAACACAAAACATGATGCAAAAAGGTGTGATGCAGTGGCAGTTCAAGGACCTTGATGTCCAGGGAAGAAAACCCGAGCCACTTCTTGACAGCTGAGGCAACATCACACATCATTAATTGTCATCCTGCAGCTAAGGAGGCCTTGAGAAGCCAAGTTAGCTAGCTTTTCTACTCCTGGGATCCGAGAACTCAGTAAAAAGCATCCCACCTACAAAACAGTAATTTTGTTCACTTTTATAAAAATATTCTTTCTCTGACAAAAGTAACTTCTACAAAAATTAACGTGGCTGTCTTTTATTATATTTTTTAAATACTTTGTGCGGGCTAAAAAACACTTGTTAACAGGAAAAGAATTACTCTAAAAGGGCAAAGACAAGGGACCTGGAAGAAAGTTCTGATATTTGATATGAAGTGCATTGATTTAAATAAACCAAACACACACCACCTCAGTTAATTTCAGTTCTAAAAGCTAGGATCCACAAGCCAGTGATTTCCTTAATGAAAGAGTTTTAACATTTCTTGTGGGAATATCAGGCACTTGAGCATGATTGAAATAGAATGCCACTTAGAGTTTAAGAAAAATTGCTGTCACGGCACATGTTATCTATTTCAGCAATTAGCAGAGAAATATTGTTGTAGGTCTCATTTAAAGCATCAATTTTACTACCACAGGAAAGCATTAATATATGCTAGTTGCACTTGGCAGGAGCACTGTGTTGTAGTCAAAGGCATGTCAGACTCAGTGTTACAGGTCTTTATTTGGAGTATCTTGCAAGTAGGAGATACAAACTTCCTCCAGAAGAGGTCTGCACTCAGGACTTCCCGTGCGAAGGAGTTTCTTCTTACAGGAAAGGAGTCAGCCAAGGGGATTGTTCTTCTTTAGCATTAAAAGGATTAAAATCCTGAACTCAGAATGCAATAAATGAAGCAGATATTAATATTCCTCATGAATACCTGATGCAGCTGGCACACTGAGCTGTAATTACAACCACACGGCTCTACACCATTTGCACTTAAGTGGCAGATAGTCCGTTTAAAACGTAAGACTATTTATTTCGCTAGGCTTTATTCTTTCACTGTTCGTTTTGTTCTGGCAAACAGAAGCAAAGGAAGTTTTGCTTCTGGAAACATCCAGAAGAGAGACTTTCTGTGTGACAGAGGCCTCACAGGAGTCCTTTACCCCTGAACAAATGCTGCGGGCAAAACTGCATCAGCACACACAAAGGCTCTGTATACATATACATATAACTCCCTCATGCGGGTGTCACAGCCTTGACATGAAAACAAAGTCAATATACCTGGAATATGAAAGGATTGTTTTGACAGAGAGACTAACATTTCTCTACAGCCATAGCTGATTCGTTGAAATGCCTTGTCTCTGTAGCTGCAGTTAGTGATGTCACTTGAGATTTTTTGTGCAGGTTAATAACACTGGGTGTCTGTTGCTGCAGCTTCGTTCTCCGATTGCCTCGTTTTCTCACAGGATTAGCATTTAAAACACCCCCTTTCCGTGGCAATAAGTTGATATGAATTGACAGATTTAGCTTCAGCGTCAGTCAAAAAGTGTCTGCGTTGTACGTGTACTTGCTTCAAAGACTGTCGTTGTTTTGTCATTGAAGTTGGTAAAATTAACTGTTGAAACTAAGGTATTTGTCAAGAATTTGACTCTGAGCCTAGCTTTTTATTTGCATTAGGGTCACAAGCTTATCAGAAAACCAAAGTCACTAAAATGTGAGCCTGAGGACATGTGGAAGTGTTACAACACTCCAAGCCTCCCGACTCTCCTGCGTTACAAAGCCTTTCCAGACCAGCAGCTTCTCTTTTCAGTACAGCCTTCAAGAACTGACAGGTAGGCCTTTGTGCACTAATTTATTTATTCTATTCGCATGCAAAGGTGCACACATCTTCGTGGTGCTGTCACGGTTTGAGAATGGAAAGCACATTATAGCCAGATAGTTACTGAATTTTGACATGGAGCCACGTATGTCAACTTGGCTGACAGATAAGGGTCTCCAAGTAACTTCGTTGCTAAGTGCAGAATAGGACCTGGGTGATACATGCACTCCTATTCAAAAAAACCTAATCAGCCTGGCATTTGCCAAGCCCTGTTTCCTGTAGAAAAGATGTTAAGAGCACACCCTAAAACGCTTGTTTTCATAAAAAAGGAAGTGGACTCTCTGGTGCTTGAAGTTCATGAACCTCATAGATAACATTATAAAGTATTTCCAAAATTAACCACGGTAACAGGCGTTCTAGGTGTTATAGAAAGCAGAGTTTAACGTGCTTGGTTTTTTTTATGTCATCAGTGATCATAAAACAGAATATCAACCTTTCAAGTAAATACAGAGAAATTAAAGCATGTGTTTTTTGATTTTAACACTGTAAGATGGAAGTCTGGTTCTTCTCTCAGTGTCTTACATGTAATCAGTTCGCTGTTTCTTAACTTATCCTGCCATTATTTGTCACTGTTTCTGTTTCGTTTATGTATTCACAGCCCTGTCTAATAGTTATTCTAACAATTTCTGTAGTAAAGCTTTCAATAATACTAGCGATTATTATCATAATTTCACAGTAGGCATAGAAATTTCAGAAAATGTTGACCATTACAGGTATTTTATTCTGCCACTCAAGACCAAAGAAATCGCAGACTAACACCATTAAAGCTCTTCTGGAAGGTTGCATACAGCACATTCACAAGCCACATGTAATTCACAGTCAGGATGCAGTGATTTGAAATGCTTTTCTCTCTGTTGTTGTTTGTAATAGCTCATGAACGCAGCTTCTACTTTAAAGAATAGTATCAAAAGGCTCAGAAAACTCTGCTAAAACCCAGTAAGACCCCCTGGCACGACACAAAGCAATGCTCAAGGAAAATAAAACTGCTTATTTTACACTCCTATCTTTACCCGCCTCATTTCACCCAGTACAAGCCACTGAAATAAAACAGGGGACCAGAGCAGAGAACAAATAAAAGCAAGCAAGAAAAAATTCTGAAGGAAGAGCTGATAAAAAAAATATCTACCTCTTCTGAAATAATTCGGTACAGTTATTTCTACCTAGTGCGTTCAGGGAGGTTTATTCGTTTGTGTTAACTGTTTTGTGTGTGTTTTTGTGTTGTAACGATGGACACACCATTATTTTATTTTGCTGCTCATGGTTTCAGCTGTACTATATCAGCCTCTCAGGAATCCAACTTCAAGTGAACCTGGAGCTGCACTTTGTCCTTGTAAGCAAAATCATAGAATCATAGAATCATTAGGGATTGGAAGGGAAAGATCATCTAGTCCAATCACCCTGCCACAGCAGGATCACTTCACTGGAGAAGTTACACAAGCAGAATCATTCTGGGTTGGAAGGGACCACCTGATCATCCAGTTCCAACCCCCCCACCATGGGCAGGGACACCCCACCC
>JAOXOE010030308.1:0-13259 GCA_028565055.1 Phoeniculus purpureus | reverse complement strand
CCCCCCCCCCAAGCATTTTTAGCCACCTCTGACACTGTGGGATGGTTTGCGCATTTATGCTGAAGGATCATATTGGTCTCCTCCTGAAGACAGACGTTCTGTCACCTTGTATTTCTTTTCTAAATAAAGTGACACGTTCACACACAGAGTTGTGTAGATGCTTGCAACAGTGCACTTCTTTCCTAATAGCTAACTTGTGATTGTGCGTTTCTCAAAACCAAACAAACTTGAAACTAGTAAGGTGCTCTGCAATGAGAGGAAGATCCTTAGATGATCAAGAGGTGCAGGGACAGATAGGAAACGAAGACATCTCTATCAAGAACAAATGATGACATCTTTCTTTATACCTTCTCTTCTTACCTGTGTTGCTTCTGGTTACAACAGTGGAACACCTAATGGCTGTTGTGGCCTTGGCTTTCAGCATTCTGCTCAGGTACTTAAAGGTGGCATATAAGCAGCAGGAGGGTGCTAAACCATATTTTTTCGTTCCATCAGAGACAGCAGGATAGTTCACTCTCATGAGAGAAGCCACAGCTTTGCCTAGAGGCTTGCTGCTTGACACGCATTGCAGTACTTCTGTATCCATGTTCATACTTGCGGATCGGTTCTTGCCTGGTGCCATGTGTTGTGCACGGAGTCAATGAATGCCACAGCGTACACTTTATTCACTACCTCATGTTTTCTCTGCACCAGCAGATCAACAAACATCAGGCCCTCACTGACAATTGTCCTGTGCCCCCACTGTCCAGCACGGAAAGCTCCATGGTCTTGAAGGAGGACTCATCAGTGCATTCTTGCTCATGAAGAAGAAACTTACTGGTTCATCCTCTGCAGCATCAGTAGGAATATAAACTTTCTGCAGCATGCAGACTCTTTCCAGGAGCTCATAAACATATTGGGTAATCAAATGCCCCAAAACTTGATAGCATTTATGGTTCTGCTCATGTACGTTCTTGTAATAATTGACAACAAAGGACTCCTTAGTATCCAGATGCCTCAGTTCCCCTTTTATATTGAAGTCAGACTTCAGTTCTTGATAATCTGAACCCTCTATTAGTTTCCTCAAGCTGAATTCATGCTGCATTTGTAACCACTACAAATTGAGTTGAATAATAAAATCACTGAATGGAATCAGTTCTGTTCTAGCTCAAACCAGCACACAAATACTTTGGTTCAAGCTACTACATACATTTAAATTTTTCTTGCTGTACCGACAGAGGTTTTTTAGAACAATTAGATCACATTCTGACTATATCATATTTAAAGGCCATCTAAAGCTCTTCAGATAGTCCCAAGCTGGCAAATCTCTGAGGCAGGCAGCCGGGCTTATGAGGGTGCAGCCGCCTGATGCCGAGAGCACGCAGCTGTGCCCGGCCCGGGCGGGATGGGGGAGCCCGGCGGGTTCTGCTGCACGAGGGTTTAGCAAGAGGAAAGCCCTCTCTTTAGGAAGGTGCAACTGAAACCTGATTTAAACGGTGTTCTATGGCGTTCACACAACCACCGGTGTTGTTCCTGCTCGGCAGGCGCAGGGACACGCTCACAGCGGTGCACACGGAACACCGACCAGCTGCACGACACCGGCAGCGCTTTCCCCCAGATACTCGATATCACGCTACACCTGGCAGGACTTTACAAGGCGCCGGCCCGGCACGGGGCGGTACCGCCGCTGCTGCTGTCGCAGGGCGGGGCTGCCCAGCCCGGAAGTGCCGGCGGAAGCGGCTCAGGCGGCCGCGGAGCCTGGGTAAACAACAGCGGTGACAGTGGCGGCGGTTCGACCGACGTGGAGAGCAGTTGGGCGGTCAGGCACTGTGGGTAAGGTTGGGGGGCTGTGGTGGGGCCAGCGTGACCGCTGTCGTGCGAGGCGGCTGACCGCAGGGCCGTTGCTTGTCGGTGCTTGTCGGCGTTGAGCCGGGGGGAGGAGCTGGGCTGTGGGGTGACCCCGCTGTGCCCCGCAAGCCTGCTTGGCCGCTGCCACGGGTGGGTGGGGCTCCTGCGGGAACAGCCCGGTTGGTGCTACTTTTGGTTAGGTCCTCTGTGACCACAGAGCTGTCAGAAGGCCGCCCTTTGCTGGCGTTTGCTCTTTGCCGGCGTCAGAATCACAGAGCATTAGGGATTGGAAGGGATCTCAGAAGATCGTCTAGTCCAGTCCTCCTGCCAGAACAGGACCACCTAGACCAAGTCACGCAGGAACTTCCACAACCCCCCTGGGCAGCCTGTTCCAGTGCTCTGTCACCCTTACTGTGAAGAAGTTCCTTCTCATATTGATGTGGAACCTCCTATGTGCCAGCTTACACCAATTACCCCTTGTCCTATCGCTAGATGACACTGAGAAGAGCCTGGCTCCATCCTCCTGACACCCACCCTTCACATATTTATCAGACAGTTATTTAAACAGATTTATGGCCATGTTACTTAGTTTTTCAGATGAAGAGTAGTGTGTGTTTTGGGTGTGTTCTTAGTGTACCTTTTCTTCCTAAAACATAATTTTGTCTTGAATTGCAAGGCTAGGCATTTCCCGGAGCCACTTCAGTGAGTTCGGTTTTTTCAATCTGATTTTTGTCCTGGGCCCCAAACTGTAGGGAAGAAACCAGATGAAATAATTCAGTGCAGTTAGAAGCAACAGGTTAGCTTACTTTTTTAGAGAGCTTTCCTTTTTTAATGTTTAAACTGCCAGTAGGCTGTTAAACACGGTGGGTCACTCTTGGGGGTTAAGAGAGTACTTTGAACACAATTGATCATAAAATACTGTCTCAGAATGAGATTTTGCCAACTCTGGCTGCAATGAAGACCTTGTTGATCTGTTTAGCTGGCTCCTGTGAATGTTTCCTACTCTTGTTTCACAAGATCTTCCTTTATGTAAACGGCTGTCAGAAATTAAGCTGCAACCACAGTGACAAGATCCAGGTTGTTAGCAGACAGAATTCTAATTTTGAAGGAATTATCTTAGCTTCCCTTTTAGGTCACTGAGTTTCTTTTTTGTAAGTGTTACTTTCTTAGGATAGATTTGAGTGATTTGCACATGACTCTTGACAGCCCTGATTTATAGCTATCCAGGAATGGTAAATAAACTATAACATCACTGAGTACTCTTTAATTAGCATAGATGGATGAAAGTGGCGTTTTGGCTTCAAAAACACCTGGACTATCCAGTTCCCTTTGTATGATTCATTTATAATTCAAGCCTTGGCCTAAGGAGTGTTTTGTGGCAGGAATAAGGACAGCTTCTGCCTGAATCCTGATTCTTTTTCAGCTCTGTCAATGAAAGCAAGTGTTATGGCCTCCAAAGGCGTTTGTCAATGTTATGCAGTAGTTCACCAGAAGTATATTCTGTAAAAAAATCTGCTTTGCTGGCCTCTAGTTTGTGTGTCATACAGTGGTCCTTAGATGAATTGTGACCTGGCTGTACTTCTGCCTTTCAGACTATCTTATAAATGAACCACTTCCACACAAGTGTGCACAAGTAGGGAGCGTTAGATATACAGAAAATTATCCGTGTTGTACTACACTCCAGCTGGCTTCTTGTGGCTGTTCTCAGTTAAAGTTTTCAGTCTGAAATTCTACCTGGAATTCTGAGTAGAGGAAATATTATTTCAACCAACAGCATAAATAGACTTTGATATTTATAGTCTAGGCATGAGCATTTCTAGCACCAGTTTATTACTGTCTATTGTTACAAGACCCCTGAACTGCTCCTGCAGTTGTTAGTGCATCGCCCAGATCTGATGTGGTCCCTTACCTTTTTATTTTTTAAAGCATTTAATTGGACACTTTATGCATAGTGATGTTTATCAGCTTGGCTAATTCCATTTATTAGTATCATAGTATCATAGTATTACCAGGGTTGGAAGGGACCTAATAGATCATCAAGTCCAACCCCTGCCACAGGAGTGTAATGGATCCAGACATGATTAGCTGATTCCAGTTGTTGGTAGACAGAAGCATTTTATAGGGCATTTCTCAACAGTCTGTAATTGAGTGAGGCTGGCAGAGCTCACACAGAAGTGTGACAACATGTTGAGTGGCCTTTGTGGCAAATTCTGTGCTGATGTTTGCACTTTTGTTTTATAGCGGCAGTAGTGGAGGAAGCGGCAGTCGAGAGAATAGTGGAAGCAGCAGTATTGGCATTCCCATTGCCGTGCCTACACCTTCACCGCCAACCATTGGACCAGGTATGTGGGACTCTTCTCAGGTTAACTTAAGGCTGTTGTGTCAGTCACTTGTGTTTGCAGAGGGATTTTGACTGAAGGTGAAGCAGAAACTGTCCTGAAGTTCTAGAAATCCAAGGAGTGCTCGGTCCAAGAAATCTTAGGAGTGCTCAGGGGCATTTAAAGTTTTGATTTTTTTCTTGCCAGAAGTACATGCAGAGCAATCACATAGAATAGCCAACAGTTGAAACACTTTTGTCAGTCCAACGTTTTATGGGATAAGGTGAGGAGGTGGCTCAAGTACATTTTTAAACACTTGTTTACGCATTGGCTTTTCTGGACGTCACGAGAACTAGCGGTGCCTGTGTGTGTGTTTCACAGGACATAAGTTGTTATCTTCCAAAATAACCTGCTCACTTTACTTTCTGCCAGTGATGTTGTGAACATGTTCTTTAAATAATAGTCATTTCTTCAAATAAAATGCAGAAGATGACCTACACATGTTCTTCTAGTAGTAGAGGCTTATCGAGCCGTGTTGCTTGTGCTGTGATAGCAGTCTGAAGTTGCTAAGCTATGGAGAGCATCGAGAGAACGCGTGGACTAGTGTATGTAGACAACAGAGCAAGACAAAGAGAATCATGCATCGATTGCAGACTCCCTTGTCTCTAAGAATGACAAATGGTGTGTATGTGTAGGATCACGGTTTCTTACAAGCTGTCAGGATTACTAGCTTTGTGATAAACCGGCTCAGTCACTTATTGTCTGTATCTTGTGAGCACATAAAGTTAATATGCACAAGGAAACAGTTTTGGAGTTTTGATGTCCAGTAGTTTTGTTCCTCACGTGACACATCTTCACTTTCTCATCATGCACATGCAGATTTTCCTTTCCCCAGGTGTTTCTGATCCTGCAGCAGTACAGACAGACATGAAACTTTACTGTTGTCTGGCATCCCATAAAAAGTCAATGGGAATAAAGATCTACAGGCACAGAACCCTGCATAGGATCATTGCCTGAGTTTGCCTCAGTTGAAAGAAGTAGAATTTCCTCTATTTATTTGAGGAGCACTTCAAGTGCCTGTCCTTTCCTATTTGTTTGGGGTTTGGTTTGGTTTGGGGTTTATTAATATGTGGCCTAATTGGGAATATAAACTATTTTATTAGCACATATTTCTGTTCCTCCTCCTCCTGGAGCCCCGCCAGCACCACCACTGCCACCACCTCTCCCGATGGGCAGTCTGATAGGTGAGACTTGTGCCAATGCTGAAGTCACGCTGCGTAATCAATAATCAGCTCTTCCTAATGAATTTAGTGAGAGTGTTCGCTCTTCTGTAGAGGGGTCTACATGACTTTAATATAAAAATAAACTGAGATTATTTTTTGTTTGTTTGTTTTTAAACAAATTAATCTCCACTAACTTCCTGTGGTTAAAGCCTCTGAAAGTAAATGGGGAAAAGGCTGCCAGTTGCTTAATCTGTTTCCAGTAAAGCCGTGAGATCCAGTTAGTCTGGTCCATAAGAACTCAAAACCAGCTTTAATGTCAGTCCTGCAGCTGAAACTAAGCCACAGCAGTTGCATACTGGCCTGAAAAATGGTAGCTGATGTTGAGGGTGATGTGTTCTACCCTGTGGGAGTAAAGTGACTGAAAAGCAGAAGTGTCTGGGGTTTGGATCTGTAGCGCTGCAGGCGGGTGGCAAACTGGAAGACTTGAGGATATGAACTAACAGTCCTTGGAAAATCGCTTCAAGTGTTACCTCTAGCTGTCAGGATGGGATCTAAAAGCAGTGTTTTCAAAACGCTCAGGAAAATACCCCCCACCCTTTCCGGTCACAGGCTGATGGCAAAATTCATTGATTATGTTACGAAACCAACTTCGGCGGCTTTGACTCACGTAATCCTTTGCACTTTCCCTTAAGAGTTAAGTGAAAGTGACTTTGGATGTAGCCCTACAGGACTGCAAACTTGTGATCACGCACTGTTTGTGTATGTGCCTGCGTTTTGTGACTACTTTTGGCAGTTATATACCTAGGTCTATAAAAGAGCACAACTTCCTTAATTGCAAAACAGGTTTTGCTTGTAAAAATTGCGACCTCAACATGCAAGATTCAGTAGTTTGCAAGGTGTGATTCTTCATCTGTCAGAGATTAATCCAAAAGAGAACTCCACTTGTTTTGTTAATCTCGAAGTCTGCACAGTGAGCATGCAGAAGTTAAACCCAGATCTTCATCCTCAAGGATGAGTGACACGTCTTTCCACCAGCTGGCATTGGTGTTCTGATTTGTCAGTGCAAATTCCATCAATATAAAAGCACGTGTAGCAAAGACGGTTGATGAACGTGCCAAGTGTCTTGATGCTTATGACACTTGTTTTCATGTTTTGTTAATGGTGTTTGATATTTGAGACAAGTTCTGGTTTACCACGGAAAGCGTTTGCTTGAAGCAGAATGCGGATGCTATTTCTGTGTGCATTTTAATAAAGGGTACTGCATGCAGAGTAATTGAGAGATGCTTAGGAGCTGGAAGCTGATTCAATTTGACAGTCCCATCTAGTCTCTCAAAGTTGTTCTCAGCATTTCTCAAATGCCCTTTATGAGCGTTGGTTTATGTCCTATGTGGTTTTCTTCATTATTGATTATAACAAGGATGTTTATTTTTCTGTTAATCTCCTGTTATGGGCCTTAAATTATTGGAGACCTGTAATCAAATATTTCCCATGGTCTGGGCTTTTTTCTGCATTCTATCCTAAGAAATGCTCTGCTTAAGTCTTTTCCTTGGTTCCTCTGGCTAATGCTTTTCAGCTGCTCCGGGTTCAGCTCCTGGTTCCCAGTATGGCACAATGACCAGGCAAATCTCACGACACAACTCTACCACTTCTTCAACATCTTCTGGTGGATACAGACGGAATCCTTCTGTGACTGCTCCATTTTCTGCTCAACCTCATGTTAATGGCGGGCCTCTTTATTCTCAAAATTCAAGTAAGCTGCTGAGCTCTGAAATCACAAACTGTTTTGAGCAAAATGATTGTAAAAGCATGCATGATGTTTTTTGTTTGATTTATGAAGGGCATCATTCCAATTACTGCTTTCTTTCCTAAAATAGAAGGAAAAACGTATTGAAGTCGGACAGTGATGGCACTATATATACAATTAGACTGTTTCCCCCTCTGATTTGTTTGCTGTTACTCAAGACAGAAATTACTGTGATTGCCTATCTAATTATAGGCACACTATGCTTAGCATTTCAGGTGTGCTCAGAGAACATAAACCAGATGGTTTTTTTTTTGCAGGAGACCTGATCTTGACGCTACTGGGCTAGTGTCAGAGCACAGCGCTCATGTAACAGACTTTCCCCATTATACAGTTCCTCTCTTTCTTTCCTAAATCCTATCCTGATCCCAAGTTTCTCCTTTGTTCTTAAGCTTGACTGGTAAATAAGAGCTCAGTCTCTCTCTTTTCAAAACAATCCTCCTCTGTGCTTCCACACTAGTAGTAGTAGTGAAGGAGATGATGAGGGAAGGGATGGGATGCCTTGAGCAAAGTGAGCAGGTTTTAGTCAGCAGCATCTTGCCTACCTGCCCATCAGGGCAAATGCAGTTCACTGCAGAAAGTTCTGCAAAATAAAGGTCTACCTGAGTGCTGGTAAAAAGCTGTTTCTATCAGGAAAAATCTTCCTTGCTGTTAACGTAAATTTTTACCAGAATACACAGAGAGGAGCAGTAGTCCTCTAATGGTTTCTGGTGGTGTTCTTCAGCATGCCTATTTTTAAACTTCAATACGATATTTCTTTTAAAAGCAAATGTTGGTGTTTGGGGTGAGGAGCGCTTTGGACCAGCATTTGCTGCTATGTACCTGCTCTTAGGGAAGACACGTGCATGCAGACATGTTTTCTTAGTGCTTTAGAAGTAATTCTGGTTCCCAGAAGGCATTTTTATATGAACCTATCTATTTTTTCTGATCCTGTTTCTCTTCCCACCTCTCTCACCCATACTATCCCTTCATTTTCCTTCACACTTCTGTTCCCCCCGAATTAATAACAGGAACTCCTTTCAGTTTGAACAGTTGTTTACTTGAATGAGCAGATGTTTACTTCTGGAAGTAGTAAATTTGTCTTAAATGCTGTGCACACCACTGCTCCTGAACATTTACCTTTGTCCAAAGCAATTTTTTGCTCAAATGCAGGTGCTGGTCCTTAATCTAGTCTCTGGGTGTTTTCAAAATACTGATTGTCAGCATTTTTTAAACAGTATTTTGATGGGTGTCTCTTCCTACTTTAAACTGTTCTCCTCTGTTTCCGTAACCGGTGACTTTTAGTTTTGTTTTTTAATGCTACTGTCTTTGGCATTAAATCCAGGTCTCATGTTTCTTTGAGGTTTTACTTTCCATGCTAACAAATGCTCTCTTTTTTCTTAGATGTTTACTTCAATTTTGTGAGAAACCTGTTTGTTCTCCCTCTTTTAATTGATCATTTCTCTCATACAGTTTGAGTATTGGTTTCGTAACGAACTAAATGCTCCATTTTCATTCATCGAATGTTAATCTTAGTTATTGCTTTATGTAAAACTGTTGCTTACTTGGAAGTACAGAACCTCTTTCAAATTTGGTTCCAACTACATTACCTTGCTCCAGCAGTGGCTGGATTATCCTGCTGAATTCCCACCCTCACAGGAATCTGTCTTCAGTGCAGAAGTTCCACTGAGAAAGGGAATGGTATAAGCAAATCAGTTGATGTTTTGTTGGGGTTTTGGTTTTTTTCTTCTCCCCAGCTTCATGGGAAGATGTTCTGCTGTAGCAGATCCTCTGAATGGCATGCCCTACTGCTGCCATGCCTCTTTCCCACTTGCAGAGGCAAGAGTTGAACATCTCAGGTGTCAGACCAGCATCTGAGCACTGGTGCTGTGTCTCTCCTATTTCATTACTTGCCAAATGGGTACATCAGAGCTGGCAGGTGCGCAGGTGCTTCCCAGGGAGCTCTGTAGCCAGCTGTAGCTGTTGAACCCTTTGCTAGCCTCTTGGGTTGCTGAGTTGTCTCTAACCAGACACTTAGTAAGTGACTTAAAATAAAACCCCATTCTGCACTAAACCAAACTGGTTTTCCTACCAGCAAGCGAGAAGGTCCTGTTTTATGTAGGACAAAACCACAGTAAGCCAACACACGGCCCCCTGCCCCAGCAGAACAGAGTTAGGGGAGGTGCTCTCCGAGTATCAAGAAGTGATGTTGCAGCACAGTTTGCCTGGTCAAGTTAATTGTCATTGCTCTGTGTCAGTGCTACTTTGCTGCACTCGATGTAGAGTTCTGCTCTTGCTTTAGGAGACCAGAATCCTGTGAAACACCACCTCTGATTCTGGTAACGTACTTTAAAAAGAGAGTTCCTAAATTCAAGTAATCCTTACTCAGGGGTTACAAGCAGGAAGATGAGAAGCTCAGTTTTGTGTGCTTGCTTCCCATATGAAGCAGAGCCAAGACCCTTCATACGGACAGCCTGCGCTTGGCTTTGAGCAGCGGGTCATGCTTTGCCTTTTGGTCCTCTGTTAGCTAGCCACAAATTCAGCCTTGTTGGAAACACAAGCTTGAAGAAGGTTCTTCCGTGTGTGCATTCTTGTTGCTCTTTACATACCTTGTTTTGTGGTCCTTGTTACTGACGGCTGCTTTTGTTTGTTTCCTTTTCTCCCCCCTTTGTCTGTTTGACTTTCCCCAATATGGTGTGTGTGTGTGGCTACCAGTTTCTATTGCTCCACCCCCTCCCCCTATGCCTCAGTTGACTCCACAGATACCTCTCACAGGCTTCGTGGCCAGGGTGCAGGAAAACAGTAAGTTTGGACAAGCTGAGCTGTTAAAGGGTAGAGCCTACTTTCTTCTAGCATGCATGGCTGGCAAGTCAGACTCTATTTTGTTTCCTTTTCCAGAAGCTAATACCATCTTGCATTCTAGTGTCAATATGCTATCGGAGCTGAAGGGCACACTCCTCAATATTTTATAACACGCATGATTATTACTGACCTATTCAAGTTCTGAACTGCAGATCTATTACAGAAATACAGTATGAACTACGTGACATATTCTTGGTGTGACTATAGAAATAGATCATAATTAACAATATTAATTTGATGTTGAATCATTTTGCCACAGGCATTTTCACTAGGGATAATTGATCAGCTTTCATTAGAAAGGTTTATGTAGACTCAGAATATGTGCAATGTAAACACTGATTCCAATACTGTAGCAGCTTCCAGGAAGCTGGACAGTCAGTTGAAAGTGTGCAGTCTTGTGCTCTAATGCCATTACAAAGGAGCTTGCAAGGTATTTGTCCTCTCTGTGGCCTTTCGTTCTCCAGTCGGATTTCTGCACCGAGCTTCTTGCAGCATAGTTCTGCCTGTTAGGTTTGAGAGAGAGATGCTCCCTGGCTATGATCTGTGCTGCAAGGTGCTCGGTACTGGTGACTCTGCTTTTATTGTTACTGCTGAATTCATTCCAGGTGAGTGTTGCAGTCCCAAACGCTAGTCAGGCGTAAGGTCCTGTTCCTGATCTGAGAACATCTTTGCTGTAGGAGTAAGTTGCAGTTCTGTGAACTTAAAAATGAATCCAGTGTAGACAGGGCTTGAAGTAAGTATGAAACATTTTCAAAGCCGTACTGAATTTTGTTAGGATCTTAGGGGCTACTACTACATAGTAGCTATTGGAGCTTCAGCATACATTTGGGAGCCCCCAGATCTGACTAAGGCTGCTGCTCAGTTTTTCATTAGACCTTCTTAAGTAGTCATGTTCTGAGCATTCTCCTAGAGCTACAGGAGGCATCTCTCTGGTTCTCCTTCAGCAAGAAGGTATTTTACTGTTCTAGGGACATTGTAAGAAGCATGTTGACATAGAAAACGTGCAACAAAATTGTAAATTCCAAGCGTAGAGGTAAATCTAGCAAAGATAAAAGTTACAGAGTGCCTTCACTTGCAGATAAACGTGACAAAACTGACACCTGCTTCCGAGTTGTTCCAAGTATTGTCCTCCTGGAGGTAACACAACCTTTGAAAGAACAGAGCCAAGAGGGACTTATTTGTGTGTGCGACAACAAAGTGCAAGTTGACTCGTGAATGAGACTGCAGCAAAAATCACTGAAGCGACTCTTAGGAATTGTTCTTTTATCTATTTTAACAGTCCCTTGGGTTTGGAAGTTCTGTGACAAAATACAGCTTAGAGCTGCTGCTGCCTCATTTCAGAGGCAAGGGTGTGTGTGGCAGTCTGCGCATACGCTCAGCAAAACTGGCTTTAGAGGCTGTTTTAGCATCGTGTGCTAGACTTTCATCTGCCTCATTTTCTGCAAGAAGTCTATGGGGGAGTAGAGTTCTGGAGATGTGTGGGCAGGCTTGTCTTTTCCTTGTTATAAGGATCTGTGGATTTGGAAAGCAGCAGCCTCTGCTCTGTGGACTTCTTTCAGAGGACAAGGACAGAGGGTTTAGCAGTGCCGAAATTTTCCTGCGCCCTGTGTCCCAACTGTGGGTATCTCCTTCCAGTGTGTCTGGTGCCCAGGGACAACTGATTTGGATGTAAATTGCTGTCCTGCCACACACAGTCCTTTCTAAAAGAGTCTGCTGGTCCCCACTTAAAGAACAGGGATGTGAATACATGCAAGAGATGCTGTCTCAATTTGGAGCTGTATAAATAATGGTCCTTTTACCCTTTCTCATCTAGTGTGGTTTTCTGTATGCCTTTTCTTTCTTCCCCTAGGAAAAGTAATGCTGTTTGTGAGTCTGCCTGTGTTAAGTTCAGAAGAACCAGGAAAAGTCTAGATTACAATCCAAGAGGCAGGGGTGTAATTCCACAGAGTGGCATTGTCTAATTTTCTGTTCCATTCTCTCCTCTTGTTTAAATGTGAAGTTGAAGTGTTTTAACTGTTGCCCACACAGCATGTAGTTTCTGCACTGCACCTCACTTAGGGTATGTGTTAGTGCTTTCACACTTGCATTTCCTGCCCTCCTGTCTTCTTTTCAAATAAGCAACTTCATGGTTGATTAAATACAGCTTTTTGCATTTCTTAAGGTAAGGATTTCTCGAGATCTCAAAGGATTGTTGTTTCTGCAGTGCTTTGGTTTTGTCCTTCCTGGCAGAGGGAAATTAAATGGAGAAAGACATTTTGTGAAAGATGTCCTGGAACTACTGCACAAAAGCAGTCTATTCATAAGGTGTTGTCAAGTGTCTGTGGATTAATGGTGGATTAATGAAGCCTGCCTGTGAGTGCTATTCAGTAACACAGGCAAGACGTAGCGCTCATTCGGCCAAAGACTTTGTTAGTCTGTCTCCAAGTGACATCAACAGGCTTCTGTATGGAGAGAAATCACGAACATGATCAGAAAGCCAGTCTTACTGTGATGGAGAGTGCTGTGGGGCATAGAGTTCAGCTGGTCAGGCTCGCAGGTGAAGACTTGTGTTGGCCCTTCAAGGGGTAGAGAGTGGCCTGGGTGCCAGGGCTGAGGCAGCCTCTGACTGCCCCAGCAGCTCCTGCTGGCTTCTGCCCCCTTGCAGCAGGAGATTTGGCTTCGCTATACCACAGCAGCTGGACTGCCACAGCTAGAACATGGAAGTGGGCATTTGTTAGGGCTGAGAAAAGGTTAGCCACTGCTCTAGCAGTGGCAGGTCAAGGCAAAGTGCATTAGAAGTAGGGTTTCTGTTTGCATTACTCTCCAGTGCCACTGTAAACATCAGTAGGTCAAACTTTACTCAGAGCTGTTCTTTTTTTTCTGTGCTCCAGCTTGGCTTTGGTCTCAACATCAATCCAGTGTGCTTGAGCTACGCATTCTGGAGCACGTGGCCAGCCTGAATGCTCCTTCCAGTCAAGCCCTTTCTAGAGTGGTTTTCAGCCTGGTTTTCCAATAGGCAGGCTCCCCTATCTCTTGTATTGCAGTGTAACTAAGTTTAGTGACAAGAGCTTCCTTTCAGTAGCTTCTGGCTTCTTAGTGCTTATACCTAGGTCTCCATGTGTAGTGGACCACAGTTCCCAAGGAACTGGGATAAGTGACTTGATGTCTTGCAGCTGCAGTAAGCAATCACAGAACAGAATCACAGAATATTAGCGATTGGAAGAGACCTCAAACGTTCATTTAGTCCGCCCCCCCCCCCGCCCGGGCCGG
>JAOXOE010030307.1:0-13259 GCA_028565055.1 Phoeniculus purpureus | reverse complement strand
CTGCTGTGGTGGGGGGATTGGACTAGATGATCTTTCGAGGTCCCTTCCAATCCCTAATGTTCTGTGATTCTGTGACAGCCTCTTCATCCTGGTGGCAAGAAATAGAACTCGAGGCAGAGGCTGCAAATTTCACCAAAGGAAGTTTGGGCTGGATATTAGGAATAATTTCTTCACTGAAATTGTCACTGAGCATTGGAACAGGCTGCCCATAGCAGTGGAGTTGGAGTCACCATCTCTGGATTTATTTAACTGAATAGTGGACTTAGTGCTTAGGGACATAGTCTAGTTGTGACCTGGCAGTGCCATTTTGAAGGTTGGACTTGATGATCTTAAAGGTCTCTTCCAATAAAAGATATTCTGTGATTCTGTCTCTGATACCTCTATAAGAAGATCCTTCTTTTTCTGGACTGAGATTATACCTCACACTTTAAGCAGAAAGAAGGAGGGAAACAGAATTTTCCTCCACCATGGTCCCATCACATAGAAACAAACGAAGTCCCCTTCAGAGTGGCCCTCATGAAGAGGTGGAAAGGAAATAGGTCAACACTTCACCCAAACAGCCAGCAAAGGGGATATGAAGGAAGGGGCTAGGGGCAGCATGAAGGCAGCTCTAGGTTAAAAAAAAATCTGGAGTATTTTCTAAAAAAGGAATAGTCTCCCTTCTGGGATTGCCCCTTCCTTAGCTGCCAGGGTCTCATAACTTTTACGGAATGAAAAACTGAGCACGATTTATTTTGTGGGATTTGCAAAACCACAGTGAAACCCAGAGTTTAAACAACCAAAAGAATCAAAAACGTCTTTTATAAAAAAGTCACTGTAAAAAACCAGGAACTGGTACAGGATCATCTCATACTACTACTGCCAGGTGTCAGAACTTTGCTATTTCCAGAGTACCCAGGAAAGCACCTGTTGGGAAGCAGAGCCCAAACATGCAAGAACTCAGCCGAGTTCCCAGGTGTGGATTGGTATTGACACAAAGGATGGAATGAAGTGTTCTTAATCTCTCTTCCCAGAAGAGGAAGGGACATGATGTCTGAACCCCAATAAGCTAATAAAAAGCTAAATTAAGATCTTTGTGATCACTGCTACCACCACCAAGACTCTTTGTCTACAGACATCTCACACACATGTAATATATAACACAATATAAAAATCTCAGTCTTTTGGGGGACTGGGCCAAGAGAGAAAACACGAACATGACCCTTAATTAATGAAAGAGGCTCTTGTCCCTCCTCTTGGACCCCAGAACTCTGTTGGTAAGAAATCTGCCTTTTGTGTTTATATCTATTTCATAGGCTTTTTTGTCCATCTGTACCCTTAAGGCACAGACTGTTTTGTTTTACCCCTGAAAATTACTTTAATCCCTGACAATCAAATGAATCTATATAAAGTTGCATACATGAATGAATAATACTATTTTATAAACTCCAGCACTGGATTTATATCAACACTCTCACAATTTACAGTCCTATTAAGAAGTAAATCCAGCTGCCCCTAGCCCCTCAACATTGAGAAAATTGGCAGGGGAGGTTATCCCTGACCAAATTCTTTCCCCCTCTTTCACACAACAGCACCTTTGTTCCTTCATCCCCAGTCTTTTTAATTCAGGTATCTACATCTTTCTGGCAGAAATCAGCACCAGAAGGAGAGGGAGAAAGGAAAAGAAAGTAAATTTCTCACACCCAACACAAGCTGCAGGCAGAAACCAGCTTACCCTTCCTGGTAATTACCAGTTTTCTTCAAACCTTACAGTTTTCATCTGCCAACACCATTTAAAAACATTTATGCTGATTTACAAATGTAGAACCTGATATCACCCTATTGTCTCCTCTTGTGAGTGCTGCTACGAGCTCCAAGGGCAGGATGGCTGGTAGCAGCAATCACTACTGGACTGCCAGCAGCCAAGCCTTGAAGGGTCTGGTAGCAATAAGATAGGACAGATAACTTCAATCCTTTGCAGCCAGAGGGGAAAACAGGCTTGCTACCATATGAGCCATCACTCTTCTACCCACTGGAGGAATTACCCTTGAGAGGTGCCAGCTATAAAATTATTTCAGCATGAAAGCACCTGTTATTGTACTATTTGTTGCCCTTGCTATATTAAGAATTCATATTTAGTTTCTTCATTAGCTAATTATTAACAGGTTCCTTGTTAGTCACACCTCATCCAAAATACACAGTATCAATCAAATTGGACACAGACCTTCAGTTTGCAGTTCAGGAAGTTAGGCATGCAGACAATGGGTGTGCAGACAGAGATGAAGGGCTGTGTGGGGAGAAGCTGTAGGAAGAAAAAGAGCAAGAAGTGGAAGATGAGCAATGATAAAATTGATGAGGAAGGAGGGAAATCAACCCTTGCTAAGCAAAAAGTCCCAAAGTGCCAAACCAAAGATGCACTGCAATATTCCCCTAGGAAAATTCAGATCTGTGTATTGGGTTGTCTCACTGTGGGGATGGGCATGGTACAACAACCCCTCACATGCAGGTTTTCTTGTGGTCTCACGTAAGAAACACATTGCAGGTGACTCAGAGTCATGATAGTTTGCACAAATAAATAGCTGAGATAAACCAAAGGCACAACAGAGCAATGAAACCCTGTCTTTTACTTTTTCATGTAAATTATCAGGTGTTGAAGTTATCAGCCTGAAAAAGGAACACAAACTTTTGCTAATTATGCTTCTTCTAGTTTTACATTGTTTTTTCTATCAGTTATTATAAGCACAAAGCAAAGAAAACATTTTGATTTACAAGATCTTTTCCTCTGAGGGCAAGGGAACTAGGAGCACTTTGCAGTAGATGCTTACATTGTCATTTCTTTCAAGACTCTTTCTCTGTAACTCAGCACTGATTTCTTTCACAACGATTTTACTTCCTTCCTTGGGTGGCTTTGATAATGCAGCAGATGAAAACGTCTTCCTTCAAAATTCATATTAACAGGACACATGTGGGTATATTCCTTGTGCATACTAATTTGGGAACTGTCATTTTGAATTTGGGGTGTAAAAAAGCAAAGCCAAAGTCAGTTTAAAGAAATATTTGCCCTAAAGTTTGTCCAGCCTGTTCAGGAGTGAAAAAGCAAGCAGAGCCCCTTCACATTCCTTCCTCCAATGCACACAGAGATTTTTCACAGAACCACGGAACGTTACAGGTTGGAAGGGACCTTGAGAGATATCAAAGTCCAAGCCTCTCTGCTGGAGCAGGGCAAGCCTACAGCACCCAGTGTACCCAGTCTATCTCCCACCCAAGTACAAACCAGGCTAAATTCTGCTTAGCTAATCCCACATTTCAACTCTATGTCTCTTCACCCACTCCTCTGGGAGTTTTACTGCAATACCATCAGCACACAAAAAACCATCAAGCAGGTGCTACAGTTATTGCTGTGTTTCTCTTGGAAATCTAGCCACACAACGACCATTCACACAAAACAGAAAATCCTTATGTGCATTGCACTGCAGAAATATAGTTTGTACTATTTGATTGCAAACTACAACTTTTTCAAAAAAGCCCAAAGATGTATCAGCTGCACTAGAGAGTCTGGGCTAGATTATCACTCAGTGTGAGCTACAGGGCAAATGCATAAAGACATAGGATTTGTCTTGATGGGCCATTTTCAGTGAAAAGGTTTTTATTGTCAGCACTTCCATTCATGCCTTGAACAACTCAAAGGATTTCCTCGTGATAGAAGAAAGGATTCAAACATTCGGGAAAGAAAAGTAATTTTATTCTGCATTCAGGGAAAAATCAGCCACATAAACCACAGAAAACTCATCTCACACCTCTAAGTTAATAAAGGGTAGAAAAAGTGCTGTGGTAATCAGTTCACCAGAGATATTACAGTAAAGCAGCACGAGAAGTTTGTCTATGAAGGCCACTTCACTGAAAATCTTGTTGAAAACTGCTTTAGAGTTCCAGCTTCCAAACCAAATGGCTTTGCCTGGCAACGAGACTCTCAATATCTGTTTTTCCTGAATCGCTGATTTAGATTCAAATCCCAGACTTCCCCCTTAAGGTGTCTGAAACCACTATGAAACTTCTTTTGCGTACACCTAGTCCTTAAAGAAGAGCAGTTTCTGTGACAGACACAAGGATCCTTTCATCCTTCTGAAACACAAAGTTAGCATCCACACAGCACTCAGAGTGGGTAATAATATCATCTGGGGTAAGAAACAGGATGATAAGTGCTCAAGAACGTGAGAGTTCCGGAAGATATGGAGATAAGAACCAATTACCTCATTTAGTTCCCATTCAAATTTCAAGGGTTTCCTTTGTGGTCATTCTAAGTGAGGTAATCTTAAATCTATTATTTCTTCTCCGAGTTCCCTAGTAATGTGATGTAGTACTGTATGGGACTGCATTATGACAGAATCACAGAATCATTAGGGATTGGAAGGGACCTCGACAGATCATCTAGTCCAATCCCCCTGCCACAGCAGGATCACCTAGACCGAGTCGCACAGGATGGCTGAATGTGTAACAACCACAACAAATAGAATTAAATTTATTGAACTCCTTTTGTTATAAACCTTTGCTTTCAGCTATACCAAACTTTCTGCAGTACTTACCTTTCAGTCAGAGAATTTCCAGGCTTAACTTTTCTATTAATACTACATACTTAGAAAGTTTGTTGGAGGAAGTGCAGAAAACAAAACCCTCCTACGTATTTTGGAACACAAGGGAGGTATAAAACCATCCATTTGTCTCAGTCACACGTAACAATCATGGGTTCATTTTACACAACCCATGAGGAAGTTAAAAAAAAGGAAGGGAAAACCAAGAATAAACAATGTCTAAAAGGACAAAAGGCAACATTTAGGGGGGATGAAGTTAAATAAATGGTACCATGCTCTTGAACATTGGTTGAATATTAGTATAGTTTTATGGAAAAAACAAACGCTCAGACTTCCTGTGGAGCACCGTATCTCAGGCACGAGATGTATCCCTGCTGCCTCTATCATGTCTCAGGGGAGGAGGACAAACAATACCCCAGTGTCTTAAGCTCCCCACACCTCTCTAGCTGGCCCCAGCTCACGTAGGAGTGGGATATCGTTGACTTGTGAAGAAGGAGTTGTAATTTCGGTCTGCACACAGCCTATTTGCGTAGGAGAAACGGTAGCTGGTTTACTGCATTGACAAGTAAAGATTTCTTGGCCTATGGAGCTACTCAACGTGACTTTGAAGAAGGCTGAATGATACAGTCAACAAGAACTAACATAAAATTTATTAAAAAATAGGTAAAATGAAAGCTGGGCTATATCTCTGAACCAAACCTGAATCAAACTTCTTCCTTGCTGCCCCTTATTTGCAAATCTTGCTCTTCAGAGCTGACAGAGTTACCAATTGCTTAAAACAGGAATATTTTACAGAAATATTTAGCTCTGGTACCAGTTCTTGTACAGAAAAGAAGGGGAAAGAATTCCCATTAACATTCTTCTGGACAACTCCAGAACGGAGAAACTTGATTTTTCTGTTTGAAAAGAACTTTTGTGTTAGCCTCACTTAAAAAAATTATGTGCAGAGAGTTGACATCTTGTTTTGATAACCACAAAGGATTTTTCTCCATGAAAAAGTTCTAAAATTCACTGCTAAACAGAAAGTCTGGCTCCTGTACAGTCAGTCACTGTCACCATTTATTTTCTGTTTTACAAGATATCTGCCTCATGAAGGCTGAACTGCATTTCAATCCATGGCTGAGAAACAGAAAGATTAAGTAACATCTATACGTGATAACATGATTTCTTTCACATCAAATGCAAACTCTTCTGATTTAAATTTTTTGCCCTTTATTGATTAGGTCCTGCAAATACGTTATTTGTGGCTATATTTCATTGCACCACATTAGCATGTTAGTTTGTGTCTGTGAGTCATCCCGCTGCTGCTTCTTGCTGAATGTTCTTGAAGAACAGAATAATAGGAGCCTGCAGAGAAATTTGACGCCCATGAAAACCTCAAAGTCAAAGAAATGTACTGGTGTGCACATCTTAAAACACTTCTCAGCAACATCTAAAAGCACAGCGCTTGCATATAAGGATTCACTGATTTGGTAAAACAGACTCCATGAGCTCAGAAGATTACACAGCTGTAGGACAAGGGGTGTCAGCTTCTGTTTGCAGTTGTAGCTTCATTTTCTTTCTGGTTTCTCTTATATATACAGTTGTCAGCCTTAAAAGTAGCCGGATTTGTTTTCACAAACAAATATATATCCACTACTTCCTTCTATCTACTTCAACAAATCAGTGATGAATTCATGATATTAACAAAAAAAAGAGGGACATCTGGCGGAAAAAGAGTATTACATGACAAATGCCATGTGTGGTTTTGCACTAGTGAACGCGTCAAATACATTGCTAGCCAGCTGCATCTGGGATCTGCATCCTTCAAACTTGTTTCAGTGCCAGACCCTCTTTTTATTGTCTCTCCTTACATACACATACACGTCCAACCTCACCCATCTAATAATGAGGTTGCAGGCATGACTGAAGTCTTTCTTGGCTGCCAGGATCTACAGCCCTGAGACTGAGCAAGACTAGTAACGGCATCTGAACATGATACTAACCACCACTAATAGTTCCTTGGTTTGGGGTGCATTCTTGTGCAGAATCATAAACAGAGCAGAACAAGGAACTGCAGTGTACCTTTATAAAGTAGAGCTGTCCAAACTCTGGTTATCAAAAAGAAAAAAGAAAGTTATACATAACAGACATCATCTGATCTCAGGTGGACCAGTGTATGCCACAGACAGATCAAGGCAATGCTCTCAGGAAAATTTAAAGGCTACAGTCTCTTGCATTTGCCTTTGTGAACATGGGGAGTTGCAACAGCTCCCACTGGTCCCTGCAGAGGCAGCCTATCATCATGCACTTAGAAACAGTAGGAAATTACGGCATATTTTCAAAAGTATTTGAGGCAATGTCTGGCTTCCATT
The DNA here is from genome assembly GCA_028565055.1 of Phoeniculus purpureus. Taxonomy (NCBI): domain Eukaryota; kingdom Metazoa; phylum Chordata; class Aves; order Bucerotiformes; family Phoeniculidae; genus Phoeniculus; species Phoeniculus purpureus. Next base: position 6,337 of record JAOXOE010030307.1, on the reverse strand, counting down.
TACCATAAAGCTAACAAAAGGGAGAAATTTTAAGTCACAGTAGGCTACATCTATTACCACATAAATTTGTCTGTCCCTAACAAATGCAGCCTTGCAGTGTTTTCAGTTGGGTTTACACAGCTAAGAAGAGCGAATCACTATATTCAGTTCATGAGCTGGCAGGGAAACACCAGAAAGGGATAGCAATTTACCTAAATGTCAGATGGTAATCAAGACTGTAATTTCATTGTCAGATTCAGGGTGAATGGACCACACACTTCGCTGGACTGCACATCTGTACTGAAATACTACAGATGGTCAGGAGGAACAGCCAGTCTCTGCTTCAAAATGTGTTTGTGAGACCCTCCCCTGTGGCATAAGATACAGTTTTCTCTGGAATCCCCTGTCCTAAGGGCAATATTAAAGCAGCTGCTAAATGAAGGCCAGAGCCTTTCCCACCGACTCACATTATCTGTCACAGACAATTACTGTGTTGTCTGTAAATGAAAAAGGTTTTTATCTTTTTCATTGCTCTTCTGAATGCTTGCAGCTGCAGTGTCACAAAAAGCATCTGTGACCTCCTATATTTACTAGTATAGTAGAACAGCAATCCTACATCAGTCAGCCAGGAGAAGAAACACTATCGAAGAGAATATTAAACATGTGCAACAGGAATGATAAGCAAGCAAGTATCAGGAAGTTAATGAGGATAACCATGTCCTCAGTGTTTGAAAGTGTATATGCATGGTTTATTGAGCTGTGTGAGACAGAGAACAGATTTCACAGACGTATGAAAGCTGTGGTAACCTTGATAACCCTTTCCAAAACACAAATACCTTTTCAGCAAGTGTTGATAAGCCCATTCCTAGTCTGGACAAAACCGAAGCAATTCCTCTTTCACTGTATATTTCAAATAACTGATGGTGTTTTCCTTGCTGCATGCAGTTGTTTTATGAATTATGACTCAGACAGTACAATGTCTGCTAGCTGATGGTAAAATAAATTCTGCTCTCAGGAGAAAGCTTGATGTTAGGGTTACAGGATATTGCTCTGGCTCAGGGAACATTCCATTATGCAATATAATCATTCCCAAACACTCAAAACTTCTTAAAATACATTATTATAAAACATTTATTTATTTCTCAGATAGCAGACCTGGCAGTTTACTAGATAAACCAAAATCTTCTGCAGTGTCTCTTCCAGTCTATCAGAGACAATGGAATTCTTATTACCTGCTGTTGTGTCAAGTCATGGCATTGCTTACACATTAGCTGTGCACTGTTTTCACTCTGCTGTTCTCCCATTATCGTTAATTTGCTATGGAGAGGGGTCAATGAGCTACTGAGCCCTCTCACCTGAACTTCAATGAATGCTGAAGGAAAGCCTCTGTCAAGACAACACGGAAGAATTAAGTCAACAATAACTGGGGTGAAAGTAGAGGTGGCAGAGTGAGATCATTACTTCCACCTCCCTAAGAGCTGCAAGAGCCCTCTACATTCTGAGCATTGTAAAACATAGGCACATCACCACTTTAATTAGAAGCTAAGAATTAGTTAGCCAATTAGGCAGCCCTGGATAGGGACCGGCTATTGTCGCACAGGGTACAAGAACCAGCATTTGGGTTAAAAATAATATAAAAATATATGAAGCTGCTAAGATTTATAGGAAATGAGAGGACGTAGCATTTGAGTAGAAACCTGAATCTGTGTGATAAAGGCATGCTTTACAGTACAGGCTAAGACTGATAGCATTCTGACTGCCTGTTTGTGGTCTCCTGAAAGGATTAACTTTAAAAGGGTTTAGAGCTGGTTCATAGACTGATGTAAATCACAGAATCACAGAACTTTAGGGGTTGGAAGAGACCTCAAAAGATTATCTAGACCAATCCCCCTTACCCATCTGCACATCCCAAAAGAGCCTAGGAGGAGAATTAGTGCTCCTCATGCTACTACAACATGTCTGATCTTTGGCTCTCAGCGTTACCTGCAACATCAGGACACCTTTTTTCCACCAAGCATGAACAACTTTGCAGACAGAGCTAGCTTCAGACCTCAGCTTTCCCCAGGGATATAATTTATTGCTGAAACATTTATTGCTGGCGAGAGAGAGACGAGTGAGGCTGATCTTCAGAGGAGACACCCACCTTAAAGAAAATCCTTGCCAAGGACTGATTAACAGCAATGAGACTCTGAATATGCATCACAAGATACTTTATCCCAGGTTTAACTGTGGGATCCTTGGATGCTAGTGCACTCCATGCAAGTGAAAAATCACCTTTCCACCTTGCTACCATTTCTCTGGTGTTCATTCAACGCAGAGAGGGGGTGTGCTGGGGAATGTCCTGCAGAGAGCATGCAAATGTTGGTGATGGTGGGAGTGATGTGGAACAGTGTCAGACTTTGATTAACAGCAAGCAAGATGGCTCAAACAATTGTAATAATTTGTGAGCAGGGTAAGAAGGAGACCTGAACGCTGCAGTGGGCAGTCCCAGGAACTCTGCCAATCTGTCTGCAAAAACTACCCTTGAGCCCTGAGAAAACTGTAAGCTTCTATCTCTCGAGGTCTTAGTGGCCACTGCTCTGCCTGGCGCTCTGGAAATAGGGTCCCCCATGCTTTGGCAGGGGGAGAAGAACACCCCTGGCGGTGAATATAAAAGGGGAGAGATTCAGACAGTGTGTAGCCTCCTCAGCCTGCAGCCAGGATGAGACTGGCATGCTGAAAATCTGTGAAGCTGGGAAAGCGAAGATCACCTATCATCACCACCTCACTCCCTGCCAAGAAACTAAGAAGATGGCCAGAGATCTGTGGAGCCAAGGAGCAAGGCAGGGCGAGCCAGAGCCTGCAGTCCAGAGCGGTGATCTGACCTCTTAACTCTCTTCCCTTTTCCTCTCCTCTATTCTCTGAGATGGGCAGTGATTTCTATGACGTACGAGTTCAGAATCTGACAATTTCAGTAAACTTTGACCTTCATGAAGACCTATGGAGTAATTCTCCTTAATTAAACCCCAAGTAAATCCATGACCTGAGTCACTCCCTTTTCTTAAGACTGGGACGTGACAAGCAGACAGCAATCACCTGTCAAAGTGGTGTCTTTTTGAAAGTGGGAGACAAAAAGGCCAGCACGAAGGCTGTATCTTTAAAAGCAGGAAGAAAATCTTGGATCCTGGCCATCGGCTGTGTGAGCTTCTTTGTCCACATTTCACAGAATCACAGAACATTAGGGACTGGAAGGGCTTGCCACTGCAGGAGCCAGACCTTGAGGTGGGCAAGGCAGAGCAAAGAGATAATGAAGAGCCTGAAGTCAAGCTCTGTGGTGGCCTGCTCTTGGAAAGATGTCCTGCCAGGTTATCCTGCCCAAATCACAGCAAAAAAGTTTTACTTGAGCTGTGCTCCAAAGCCCAATGGCAATTACATCTCAGCAAAGAGAACCTGCAAGAAGTCTACGAGCCCAGACAGGATCCATCCAAGAGTGCTGAGGAAGCTGGCAGAGAAGCATGCCAAGCCACTCTCCATCATTTATCAACACTCTTGGCTAATAGGGAAGATCCCAGATGACTGGGGTTTGCTAATGTGACACTCATCCTCAAGGAGGGGTGGAAGGATGAGCCAGGCAACTACAGGCCTGTCAGCCTGACCTCGGTACCAGAGAAGATTATGGCGTGGTTGATCCTGAGCATGCTCACACAACAAGCCAGGGGCTCAGGGCCAGCCAGCATGGATTTATGAAAGATAAGTCTTGTTTGACCAAACCGATCTCCTTCTGTGACCAGGCATTATGTTTTAGAAGCTGAGCAGAATCCGTAAGTCTAATTTGTGTGTTTTCTGCAGAAAAGTTTGGGTTTGAAACACTTGAAAATAAAAGTCTCTGTCTCTCCACTCCTTCCTCTTGTCCTCCTTCAGTGATTTCGTCCTTCTTCTTTGCATTTCTTTTCATCTTGGGGCCTGCTCAGAGATGCATTGCTGCTGCTGAGAGAGAAATTATCATTTCTGAAGATGCTATTGCTTCCGAAAATGTTATCGTTTCTGAAGTTGGAGAAATTGAGGAGAAAGTTCTTCATTGAGAGAGTCATTGGCCACTGGAATGGCCTGCCCAGGGAGGTGGTGGAGTCACCGTCCCTGGAGCTGTTCAAGGCAGGATTGGACCTGGCACTTGGTGCCATGGTCTAGCCTTGAGCTCTGTGGTAAGGGTTGGACTTGATGATCTATTAGGTCCCCTTCCAACCCTGGTAATACTGTGATACTGTGATACTTAGGCTGCAAGCTCCGTTTGTCCCTGCTATGAGTGACTTCAAAAGCAGAAAATCTCGCCTGTGGCTGAACCTACAATCCAGTTTGCCACTTTTGGCTCAAGCAGGGACATTTGGCATACTGGGAATCTCATTCTAAATTAACTAACATTAATATAATTAATTAACTAACACTAATGAAAGAATAAAAACAGATTATATGGGGAAATACTAATGACTCTCCTTGGGTGACTGTGGCTAGATTTCTCCCTGGAATCTGATTTGACTAACATGTGCTGATTGGAAAAAGTCTGAGCTGCAGCAGCTTTAGAAAGTAGTTTTCAAATTCAACCTGCTTGTTTCAGGAGTGATAAAACCCAACGATTTGGCTTAGCACACTGGACAATTAGAAGTGCTGTAATTCTTTCCTATAAAACTGGTTTCCAATCAGCTTCTTTGTTTGCTCTGTCCTGTAAAACTGTGCCTTGTATCATGTCGTAGCACTGTGGATGCTATCAGAAATTTGTGCTGCAAATTAGTACGAGTGTTTTTCATATAGACATATAACTTCATAGATGTACTAGTTTGCAGAAGAATATTTATTTATTGTTTATAGTTCATATTAGAAACTTCAGTGGAAAGGCCAGCTTTAAGCAGACACATAGCAGAGTCAATTAATGACATGTTAATTCCTATTCCAAGTCAGTTCAGATCTTGAATGACCATTAGGAACTGCTCTCATAATCTATAGGGTGAAAATTTTGTCCGTTGTGTGTTTTCTACAAAGCATCTACTGAATTATTGCAAACAACAAAGCCATTGAAGAAAACTCTAAGACATCTGTTAATAAACTTTGATTTGCTTTATTATTATTATTATTATTATTAACTTTGTTAATACCTTTGATTTGCTAAAATTCTGGTTTTCTATAGATGCCAGACTCAAAAGCAAAATATCTACATGCAATTTCTTTAATGAATTTAGCCAGGCAAAGTGGTCTTTTAAACTCAATTTCTTGGAATCAAACATAATACATCATTCCAGTACAATGATTATTAGTTTATTGGAAACTAATCTGCACTTCCACTGCTTTCAAAACTATTCGCTGCTGAAGATACTCAATACATTAATGCGTTGGGAAAGGTGTGGCATCTGTCCCACAGACTCTTTAAACGAAGACTGCAACTGTCAGCGCATTCAGAGAGACATCAGTAGTTTGTTTTATGACTTAATGGACTTACACCTTACTTTGATACAATTACGATGGAAAAATCTCTCTTGCTGACATTAACAGTAGACTGTTTTCTTTAAGGCAGACCAAAGGCAATCAGTAAGGAGTAAAATTCCATTGCCGTTGGCAGATTTACTCTGCCAATCACAGATTGAAAGAGTAGGTTATAAATAAGATTCATTAAAAAGCCAAGAGTTTCCTTCTGCTGAATTTTTCTTTGTGCTGTTTCTATCCAGTCTATGTCTCCAAAAGGAAAAAATCCTTCCTGTTCTTCCTGGAGAGAACTGACCCAGAAGTTCAGTGTTGTAGTCTCCCACATTTCTCCGTGTATTCAGATATATATAATTTTCATCCTGAGATTCGGCTAGTTCCAAAACCCTTTATGTGAACAGGGACACCTGTCCCTAGACCAGCTTGCTCAAAGCCCTATTCAGCCTGGCACTGAACGCTGCTTCCAAAACTCTTCTGAGGAACTTGTTCCAGGGCCTCTAAACCCTCATAATGAGGAATTTCTTCCCAATGTCTAATCTAAATCTATTCTTTCTCAGTTAGAAGCTGTTCCCCCTTGTCCTATCACTAGATGCTCTCATAATGAATTTAGTGTTGAAGTTGGTCAACAAGGGTTCCCACCTATAAGGAGAGCTGCTTGGTGGAGAAGGACCTGGGGGTGTTGATCCACAGCCGGCTGAACGTGAGCCACCAGTGTGCCCAGGTGGCCAAGAAGGCCAGTGGCATCCTGGCCTGCATCAGAAACAGCATGACCAGTAGGAGGAGGAAGGTGATTGTGCCCCTGTACTCGGTACTTGTGAGACCGCACCTCGAGTGCTGTGTCCAGTTTTGGTCACCACAGTACAAGAAGGACATTGAGGTGCTGGAGCGAGTCCAGAGAAGGGCAACCAAG
>JAOXOE010030306.1:0-13260 GCA_028565055.1 Phoeniculus purpureus | reverse complement strand
CTCACTGAGACCTGACTGCTTTGGTTTCCTTTCCCCTTAAAACCTGGGAGCAAAGCAGTTTCTTAGTTTCAACCCTTTACACCCTCCAACCAGTGGTGCCTTGGAAAACGGATGCAGCAGCAGGAATCTTCGTGCAATCACCAAAATGTGTTATGAATGTTTTTATCCTAACAAATTTAGAAAACAGTTTTAAGAGGCCAAGTCCATTACATAGGAAAAGATCCACACATTCAGGGACAATCTTGAAGATGTTTTCCAGCCTGGAAGAGTCTGTGATTCTATGATTTGTGGTCTTAATACTTTCCTCTTACAGTTGCTGACAGGTTTTTTAAGTCACTGAAATTATGTGAACATGAAGCAATTCTGGCATGCATGTATGAAACCTTTGAGAAGACAGACCACGGAGAAACCTGAGCTCTGAGATACATGGATCTGTTTGCCAACATGAGTTTTGTCAAAGTTGAGGGCTTCTATGCTGTGGGTAATAGCAGAAGATGGAGGTGGTGGGAGGGCTGGCTCGGTGGAAGCAGTACAGCCATGAGACATGGGAGGGACATGCTTGCACAGCATAGTCTTCAAACCCCTTTATTCCCAGTTACTGCTGACTCCTGAGGAGCAGACAGCCTATTATAACTGAAGAATCTCCTGATATGCATGAAGTACCATAGGGAACAATAACACAACTTTGTGGAGGCAGTAAGTTGTTTTACTTTATTTCTGGCTTTCTATAGCTCACTGGAACATTTTGACAATTGCAAGTAATGCTGTAGATGAGCTATTTAAGCACTCTGAGGAACCTGAGGTGTTTATTAATTTTCTAGCCAGAGAAAATATAACTTGTGATTCACTGCAGAGTGTGCCAAAACAAATCAGCCACTAAACTTGTAAACTTTCACTTTTAATAAACGATCTTTTAATTAGAGTTTGCCCCCAGTTGCCTCTTTCCTTTTCACGTGCAAGCCAAACATTTTTCATACCCCAAACATTTCACTTAACATTTCAGCACCAGGGAGTGCAGTGCCTCACACTGGATCTTTGCTTTGTTTAAAATCTAATGGGTCTTGGTCACCGGGTTAAAAGGAATAACTTTTTGGAAGGATGTCTTCATAGAACCAACTTCACCAGCCTAGAGGAAAACTTCCATTGAGCTATTACTGTAACCAAGGAAATTGAAGTTAATTCTGGATACCACCTTCTTGGATACAGACTTCTGGTATAAAATGTATAGCCAATTTTTGAAACCTCTGTTCACATCTCTAATGACTTTTGCTGCTGCCTGGATCAATTTCCTGACTTGCACATTGCAGATAACCTAAACTAAAAAACGTTTGATACTATGTGCCAGTAGTAAGTGAGCATTCTTACCTTTTCAGATCCGGCTTTGCATCATTTGCATTTGAAAGGGATGAGTAACTTCCAGCTTTGACAGAATTTAACCCACATGATTTACTTTCTGCATAATTCTGCATTCCACTTAAAAATTCTCTCACTCTCCTGCCACACCTTTCACACCCTGTTATTTTTAGGTTTTCCAGAATCTCTTGCTCAGTTTGTCCATATCTCTCAGGACGCCTGCTTGGGAACTCCCAGAAGAAAGATGAAAGCTCAGTCCTGCTCTGATTTTCTTGAAATTCTTTCACCATATGTCTGCTGGGATTTCTATATGGAAAATAATTTAAGAAAAGAATTTATTTACTACATAAAAGGCAAAGTAAAAATAAGATTTCTCTTCTACCTGATTAATATTTGAGCTAAAATAGTGTTAGACATCTTTTTTTTTAACCAATAATCCCCCATCTTCTGTGGATCTCCCTGAAGTATGTTGCCATATGGAGGGAAAAAAACCTCTAAAACCCAAAATGTCCTAGACCTTCTCTTGCTCATTTTAGCTTCTGTAGCAGATTTATTTGTCTGCTGCTATACAAAGACATGGAAGTGGCAAATGAGCTACTATTTTTATGCATACAGTATTGTATGATGATTTGTCCCTGCATAACCTAGCACAGGTATCAGAAGTCATCACTTTTGGAACAAAACATTTGCATTTTCATTTAGCTACTGTACCCAAGACAAGTACCCAAGTACCCAAGTCAAATCTTGACCAAAAAAACCCCCACAAAAAAGTAACCCAAGACTAACACAGTTTTGCTGGAATAGGAAGATTTTATGATATGAGCTTGTCCCTTGCTGTGTGTTCCTAGTGAGCGTAGTTTGTGTCTGTACATAACTGTTGATCCCTTAAACAATATCAGTCATTTATGAGAAATCAGCCTCTGTGATGCTCATATGGGACAGCTTTTCTTGGAACCCAAGGTGCAGATTGCTCTGCCTGTGCCCACATGGCCAACCTCACCTGAGTACATACTCAAAAACATACAGGTTGCTTTTGCTGGGGGATGTTACAGGTTAACTTACAGGAGGTTCAATTAGAAAAACAATGCCAAAGCTTGCTCTAAAGCTTGTTAGACAGTAGGGACAGGTAAAGACTGTGACTGGTACCACCTGCAATAGGGGTCTCACAGTAACCTGAGGCTGAACTTAGTGGTACCCGGGAAAGCAGAGGATGTGACCTTCTGATGAGCAGAGTCAGGAAGCCTGCTTTTTTGCCTCTTTGCTTGTTTTGTTCAATAAAATACATCGTTTGATTTGATTTTACGCTCCTCTTCATTACTTTTAAGAGACGGTGTAAAGGATATAACTTTAAATAAGGTAATGCAGCTGACAGGAGATTTAGAAGAGAATAAATTTATTGAATGGTAGGATTTAGACCTGATTTAGGGTTTGTTTGTGGGACAATATGGTTTTACTGGAAACTTAACCAAGTCAAACCTTGACCAAAAAAATGCCCACAAAATCTACACGTTATGGTTATTACTCCATAAATGGGGGAAACTTGCAGTGATTTTATATATCACAGGCTGGTCATCCGTGTGTGACAGTAGAAGTGACTGAAATAGTTTTGGTGGAGGTGCTGAAAACAGCTTTTGCAACTTGGTTCTGCTGGTTGTTCTACTTCAGTGACATCCCTTGAAAAAGTGATCCCCGCAACACAAACTGAAGCCCAGGGAAGCCAAACGCCCTCTTTTCTAGTGCAAGTGCCCAAGCAATAGTGTAAGAAAGTGCTGATGGCACAGTAGCTAAGTGAAAATGCAAATATTTTGTTCCAAAAGTGATGACTTCTGGTATCTGTGCTAGATGATGCAGAGACAAATCATCACGCAATACTGTACGCATAAAAACAGTAACTCATTTGCCACTTCCAGTTCTCTGTATAGACAGCTACAAAAAGACAAAACGAGCAAGAGAAGGTCCAGGACACTTTGGGTTTCAGGTTTTTTTTCCTCCACATGAGAACATACTTTCAAGGAGATCCACAGAAGATGAGAGATGAGTATTTGGTTAAAAAAAAAGGTGTCTCCTGCTATTTTAGCTCAAAAATTAATCAGGTAGAAGACAAATCTTATTTTTACTTTGCCTTTTATGTAGTAAATAAATTCTTTTCTTAAGTTATTTTCCATAGAGAATCCCTTTTGCCACCCTGGGGGGAATCTGAGCTGACATTTCCCGCCTCAAGATGAATATGCTGATCAAAAAAGGTTGGCTATTTTAAGGCACAAGGGCAAGGCAAATGATTATTTCTGTTCAAACTGTTCTTCTTTGCATGAAATGAATATTCATTGAGCTCCCAAGAGAATGGAACTGTAAAGTGTGCCTATAACTGGGTTGTTAGGATGCTCAGCAGAGAAGGTGGGTGAGAGGAACATGTTCTTTTAGAATATGAGAGCATACCTGGCTAAGCAGCAACACAGCAGGGATGATGATGATCTATGTTTGGAACTGAGGTGCTCACACTGCTGTAAGACAGAATTTGAATGCCTAAATCTGTTTGTGGCAGCAGCCTTCAGACATTATTGAAGAGGCTACCTGGAAATTAGTTTATTGCTGGGTAATGTAAGGGAAAAACAGTGTGAAACAACTCACAGAATGATGAGAATGACTCACCAGCAGCTGCAAGAATAAAATGCATTCCTCTGTACTACCCTTACATGCAGATCTAGGAGTAAAAATTATTCTAGAAGAGAAGTAATTAAGTAGAATGACTGCAAAGTTCTGGTAATAGATTGTCCTAAATTCAACAAAAAGCTCTTCATCTCTGTATACTAACAAGAAGATCAAATGACTGACCAGGTGAACTCTTCCATGAAAGTATTTTTCCCTTTAGACTGTTCTTTTAATGACTGGAATGGACGTGAAGGAACACTGGCATTTTGAACAGAGGTTTTATCAAGCAGCGACAGTATCTTTTGTCTTGTCGTAACTTTCAGTTTTCACTCTGATGTCTTACTATTAGATCAACGTTTTTAATGGCGAAGTGGTTGATAAATCAATTTCTGGTGAAAAGGTGTTCTTTTACTCCTATTCACACTGATTTCTGCTTGCTTTCCTCATGAATGAATCTGTTCCACGAAGTTTATTGTGACATTATTTGGAGAAACTTCGACAAAGTTAGACTGTACAGGTGAAGAAACACAATCCTGTATATCGCCCTGGAACAACCTTTCTGTGGAGAAGGCTATTTGGGCACATACTCTGTTGTTATATTTGCCAGCAAAACCACCTTATGTGCTCTGTATGCATTACATAGTAGACCATTTTAAACCCCATTTCACAAAATAAAGAAAATATTATGTTCCTAGCTGGATGACAGCTCCATTAAGAACAGATCCTTGTTCTTATGCATACAGTATTGTATGATGATTTGCCTGCTCTGAGTGTGACCCATTCAACTGGAAGGACTGAAAGCTTTAACACCACCAGTGGTGCCTGTGCTTTTTTCAGTTCAGTCAAAGCTCATTCCCCATCTTCTGGCTGCCAAGACCCACCAGGTTTGCTTCTGTTCGCAGATATGTAGCTGGTTTGGTACAGCAACTTGATTTTATGTGGAAGAGCAGTAGCAGTAGCCATTGCCTTTACATGAGCTTTCATGTATAATACAGTTTTACTAGTCAAGTCTGGATGCACCAGATTAATAACCTCTTCTTGACATCATAGATGGGTAAATGAAGAAATGTTGCTAGGTTCAGACCATTGCTTTGACACCTTTGATTTACCTACAGAACTTTTACGCCATTCGTCTTCCATGAAAAGCACTTTGTAGCCAATGGCGATGTGCTGATTTATGCTAGCTGGTGATCTGGGCACCGTGCAGGAAGAATTCAGGTTACATTTTTTTCAGGACATTTAAGAAAAACTATCTGGGGCTTGGCATGCTCTCATATTCCAAAAGACAGATTTCTGAGTGCCCAGGGAGAAAACATCCCTAGCAAGAATTATTTAAGAAGAGGCAGAACGACAGGATTACAGCAGAGAAAGGAGATCACCCCAAGCTTTTAGTCTGCAAGCATAAACACAGCCTACCTCAGGAGCTCTCCAGGATTGCTTTCAGCACAGCAGTAGTAGATTTTATGCACTGCAGTTATACACTAGGAAATGCTTATTTTGTTCCTGCACAGGAACCAGAGCTTGTCTACGCTATGAAAAAGGATGCACTTGACTTGATTTGAAATTCATTGTCCTACAGCCACAGAGACACAGACGTGGAAAGGACAAGAGGAATCTGCTCCATCCTTTCCTTGCACTGTCCCCAGTGACTGTTGGTATGAAATTGTCCTTAAGCACATCCAGTAAAAAACATTCAGATGTATTCTTGAAAGCTGCTCCTGTATCTTTCTTAAAATGAAAGTGGACACAGTGGTCTGGGATCCAGTTGGCTCCCAGGTAGAGCAGAACTTCCCAAGGGTTGCATACAATATTCCTAGGAATCTATCTTTGACCAGGTTGGGTTTATTTAAATAGCATGTTGTTACTCATAGACAGTTTATTATTCACAACCCCCAGATCCTTTTCTATGTAAAGTCACTACTGTTACGTTAATCTATTTGCATTTGCCTTTGTGGAATTTCATCTGCTTTAAATTTCAGATGATGTCTGATTTTTTCAGACTCATATCATTTCCAGTTCCTATTCTGTCATCAAAGTAGGAGCAACTACACCCTTCATATTGTCTGTGTATTTTCTAAATGCATTAATTTAATTCCGTCATTCAGCCACTCAATACCTAGGAGAAATGGACTGGAAATTATTCTTGGCAGTCACTCAGTAACAATGGCATGCAGAGGAGGGGGTTCAGCACTTGCTTTACTTGGGTGTGGGTAAACTATCCCGATGTCTGTGGTAGTGCCTAGTTTTATCTAGGGAAATGAGATTTTTCTGAGCATTATAATCTATGATCCCTTCTCCCAAAGTCCACCTCTTCAGAAAAGTTATGCAATGGAAGACAGTAAAGAAGATGGAGCTAGACTCTTTTCAGCGGTATCCGGTGGCAGGCTCAGAAGCAATGGTCACAAGCCAAAGACACAGGAATTTACATTTAAGCATAAGTGAAAAGTTGTGGGTCTTTCTCCTGTGAGAGTGGCCAAACACTACAGTTTCCCAGAAACGTTGAGGAATATCCATCTTGGCAAGACTCAGAACCTGAAGAGAGACAGGGCCCTGAGCAACCTGCTCTAGCTAACCCTACTTGAGCAGGGGGGCTTGGACCTCTGAAGGTCTCTTCCAGCCTCAACCACTCCAAGATTCCATGAGTTTATCACAGAATCATGGAATAGCTTGTGTTGGACACCTTTAGACAGTGTTACCTAATTTACACATCCTTGCTTGAATTCAGACAGTGTTTTATGAGCAGTTTTAAGTTTTAAAATAATTTTAAATAGCCTGAAGTCATGGTCTGATCTACAGCTGAAACCTGAAGGTCAGTCTAGAGATCAGAGTAGACATTTTGCCAGTCTCTGCAATACTGTGAGTGACACATAACATTTCCAAAGACATTTGAAACTCTGCCATTGACTCCTCCAGAGACTGAATACACATCTTTTTAACCCTAGGTCAGAGTCTTTCTCCTAAAGTTTGAGCACTGGTATCAGACAGTTTCCCTGTTACAGCCTCTCTCTTCCTACCATTCCACCTCTTAAAAAAAAAAAAGCAGCATATCATTTTTAAGGAAACTGAAGCTCAACGCCAACACTGTTATTAAAGGTCTACATTCAAATTCATGACTCATATGACCCAGGATAGGCCTCTGCAGTCAAACAGAAGTACTGGCATGCATCACTTGTGACCTGGACTCTGTCCCCTGTGTTCCCAGAACCTCACAGTCACTTCATTAGAGCCCACATGGATGAGTAACAGAAGTAGCATGAGTCATAGTCAGGGACTGGATATGCCTCAACGGTCTTTCCACAGTGCCTAAGGTTTCTGGATTAGTCAAAAGCCCATGTCTCAGCAGGGTGGTCAGACTGGCAGATGGGCATCTCTGGCCTTATTACAAGGTTGTGATCTCTAATCACAACCATCCACCAAGAAGCTTATCGGTGGAGCAGCACAGCAAATAACAGGACGGTACCTCACCGAAGAGCTGGACCAAAGCCTATTTGTCTCAAAGCTATTTGTCTTTTCATCATCTATCCCTCCTAAAAGAGGTTTGCCTTCCCTGATGAAGTCCGTGGGGAACCTCTGGCTTCTGACTTCTGTAGGCGCAGGGCACCACTCTTAAACAAACCCGCAGCTTTTACAGATTACTGACTTGGAAACTGATGGACCGGCCAAAATACCTTCAGCTAGCCTTGTAACGTTGTAAGTACTTCAGCCAGTCTTTTAAGACTTGGCAGAACTTTTTAAAGTATGCACGGTTCTTCCTGCTCTCTGTTTCACCAGATTCTTTCTCAGAACTGTTTAACTTCCACACCAGAGCTTTTGGCTATGAGATTCTGTAAAGGTCACAGAAGTACAACGAGAGTTTTAAAACTATCTGTGCAGACAGGCTACTAGAATGCAATACAAGCACATGTTCCTAAAGAGTGCGATAGCGCCGCGTGGGGAAAACAGCATTTAACACGTTGGTCTTAGCTATAGGGTTGAAATCTGCACTATGCCAGCTATGACATAAATCTGCAATTCTGCTGCTGCTTTTTCTCTTAGATGTTATCAACACTGGCGTTGTCTCATGTATTGGCAAGCCGGGACAATAATTTCCTTAAAAGGCTAAATGGGGCTTTTCTGTTAGGTTTCCCCTTGGAATGTAGGTAAATTTGTCTCTTCTATTGACAAGCTTTCACATTTCCTTGTGCCAGATGACTGATTCTCCTGAGTGCTTCATTTATATCAACACATCAGCACTTGTATCTTGCAGATGAGACAGACAAGGGAAGGGCTCATTTGCAAGTATCGCCAGAGTGAATGTACGAGGTAGATACCGGATGTGAGAGCTTCTGTTGTTTCTGCAGAAAAGTAAAAACTTGAAACCACTGGAAAAGGAAGTGCCAAGGGGTGGTAGACACCTAAAGTACCTCAGGAGGGTTTTGTGAAACACTTAATGATATGTGACAGGTACCCTGAAAGGTAGTTAAGTCCTCCAGCTAATCTGACCTCCTTTCCTAGGCATTCTATTGTATTAGTCAGCCTTAGCTTGACCATTGCAGAGAGATACAAACCACATCACTGCTTGTTTCTTCTCAGATTTTGCTCTTACACCTTACACTTCTCCAACTCCCATGTTTCCTTACCAAAGGTTATTGAAACGTTGGGCTTCTTTGCTAGCAGCCGCCAAGTGAGGATTATTCACATGACTTCTATCTGAGTTGAAGACACATAGATTCACATTTCTAGTTAAATTCATTGACATGGCTAGTTCACTGGGAGATAGAAAATTAAAACCTGCAAGACAAAGACAAAAGCATACATGGTTTTCCTCCTTTCCCTGACAAAGCTCCCAGTGACTGTGCAGATAGAAGTGTGCGTGTATGGGTCATCAAGAGGCAAATGGAATATAACTCTGTAATTCCTGGAAATACTTTCATGCTAAAATGCTTCTGCCTTGCTGCAATAAGCTCTGCAGATTCTGCTCACTCCCGCTTCCAAAAAAGAGCAGGCAATCTCATACATTTATAACGGCGAGTCATGACTTCCATGAGGCACATCAGTTTGATGCTGAATACACTATTGGTTTCATAGTTTGAATTTATATTGGGCCATAGCATTTGCATATTTCTAAGCAGATCTAAGCTATAGCTCAGAAAGCAGATCCACATTACCACTTAGTGCTTAGCTATTTCAGGAATGAGGCGTTTTAAGAGCTCCCCGAGGTTAAATACAGCATGCTGTGTGCAAGCCGAGTTGCTATGGTGACACGGCTCCATACTTCATACATCACTCACCTGTTTAATATAGGCCTATAGCCTTCTGTTTTCTAATTGCTGGGGAGCTATCAAACCATCTTAGATTAACTGTGCAAAGGAGAT
Organism: Phoeniculus purpureus; assembly: GCA_028565055.1. Classification (NCBI taxonomy): domain Eukaryota; kingdom Metazoa; phylum Chordata; class Aves; order Bucerotiformes; family Phoeniculidae; genus Phoeniculus; species Phoeniculus purpureus. The sequence goes on along the minus strand of JAOXOE010030306.1, from coordinate 3,904 downwards.
GTGAATCACAGTTTGGAACACCAAACTAAACGTGGCACAATTCAACCTGCAAAAAATACCTCACCGCAAGCAACGCTCTGTTAGCACAAATGTTAGGTTACAGCAGCACCCTCTCATTTGAAGCAGTATCGTTGAAACTCGTAACACAAAATAGGTTCGCGTCAGTAAAGCTGGAAGTAGGAGTTACAGCAATAAAACCGAGCCATTAAATGCCAAGGAAGTATTTTGTTGTGATTAAAAAGCACTAATGCGAGAAACTCTAATATCTCTAATGTTCTGATCTCTGTGCTTTGGGCTGCCTTGATCTCCACACGCTGGAAGTTGAACCTCACTACCTACTACTTCGGAGGAAAAAAAGTATCTTCCTTCAGATACGTTAATTAATATTATTTTTTAATTATTTGCACATGGTTTGTTCTATATCTTTACTTACATTTTGAAGAGCACGACACTGTGTCAGAACACCTTCCAGAAGAGTGATATACGACGTCTACGGCTCTCGTAATGATCCTGCGAGACAGTAGATGACTTTAGGCATTAATAAGTACAACACTTGATGGGAATTTTAACACAGATCACAGCCCTTTCCACAGATGTGGCTTTGGTATATTTATTTTCACTTCTGGCTTGAAACAGTCAAAAGATACAGGAAAAGTTAACATTTTCTAAAACTGTTGGGCCTTTTGTTGTAGGGAGAGGACGGTGATGTTTATGTTGTGCTGGAGAGGCAGAATGATTTTAAGCAGCTGGAGCAATTAAGTGGTCCTGGTGCATCATTAAGAGACAAAACATAAACAGAGTAGACATTTCTCAAAGCTCTTTTTTTTTTACAGCAAAAAAGGTCTCTGATTACATCTCTTTTTACAAGCTCCAAAACATGCTGGAAGTTCAGGTTTCTCTGCTTACTCTTCCCAGCATTTGGGCTTTTCTCTGGTTCTGTATCTCTCAGCATCTTCTGCTACTGAGTAAATTCTGGTCAGATTTCTCAGAGAGAAAATCTGAGACTCATACTTTGTTCCCTGTCATTTGATTATTGACTGCTTTCTTTAAGTTTTGTCAGCAGGTTGGTATTAAATATCAACCATAGTGTTCATTGGATGATTTTTAAGTGATTTTTAAGTGATTTTTAAGTGATTTTTAAGTTTTTTGCTTTGAAGTTGTTATCTCTTGTAATACAGATACAGAATAGCTGGGCAATATTCAAATATTCCAAGCCTGTAAGGATATCCTACTACTCATTAGTATCAGTGTCTTGGACAATACTCAGAGAACTGCAACTACTTCGCTCTGCAATATTTGAAAAGTACCGAGGCATTCCTCTGCTGAGGTGTTTTGAGAACTAGAAGTGGCAAAGTGTATTATCGAGACCTGAATTATCCACATCACATTTTACATGTACAGATTTTTTCCAGGAAGAGGACTGCAGCCTTGTGAGTTCAGAATAGTAGAATCATTTGGGTTAGAAAAGACCTTTAAGATAACCAAATCCAACCTCAACAAAGCCAAGTTAACTGCCAAATCCACCACTGAATCTTGTCCCTACGTATCTTTTAAATACCTCCAAGAGTGGTGACCCAATCACTTCCCTGGGCAACCTGTTCCAATGCTTGCAATTCTTTCAGTGAGAAAGATATTCCTAACGTTCAGTCTGAACATCTGTTATGCTTTAAAGGAAGAATCTGTAAGTTTGTGTGCATTCTGCAGGAAAGCATAAGAGTTTTGGTTTGAAAAACATTGAAAAGAAATTTCTGCCCTCTCCCTCGCTCCTTCTCCCCGCCTCAGTGACTTCTGCCGCCTTCTCTCCATCTTGTCTTCTCTTTTTCAGAAAGAAAATGCTCCCTTTTGAACAAAATTTATGTTGGGAGGATTGTCATGATCTACTAAATTATCTTTGTTCACTCAGAGAGACTGTCAGAATTCTGAACTTTAGAGATTTATGAGGATCAAGACATTCTCTTAAAATGTCTGCGGATGCCAAGGTTTCAGGAGATGGACGACAGCCATGATTTCTGCAGATGTTCTGGACATTTCTGCAGATGTTCAGCTTGGGAGCAGTGTCACGAAACTCTGCATGTCTGTCTCTAAGTCTTGTGTGGGGTTGTTTTTTCCTGATGTGTGTGTGAGGGGAATTAATTAAAATGTCTCGGTACCCTTCTTCCCCAAGTTAAGGAAGCTGTTTCATTGTCTGCAGACTTGTAAGTGATTTTGTTAAACCCTCCTTTTGTGTCTGATGCTTTAGCTAAAAGTTCTTGTTTAAAATATAGTCGAGGTTTCTGACCCACAACACTAATGATTGCCAAGTGGGAAGGACTGAGTGCAAGATGGATCCACTACATAATGGTGATCCAAGGTGGGATGCATGGGGATCCAGACAAAGACCTACAACACCATCCTCTGGCACAACTTGAGGCTGTTTCCTCACATTCCATCGCTTGTTGCTTAGGACAAGAGACCAAACACCACCTTGCTACAACCTCCTTTCAGGTAGTTTAGGATAATGCAAAGTAGTACTTCCAGGGCTTGCAGGGAAACCAGTAGAATGAGCTGCAAGTGTTTTGTAGGAATACTCAATCTCCAGCAACTTGATAAGGAGTGGGGAATGACATCAGAGATTTGTAGCACCTAATTAGAGGCTCCTGCTCTGAATTTTCATCTGCCAGAAGTGATATTGGTGTATTGACTACATCAAGACTTGAGAGAAAATCATCTATATTAGTGGACTTAGTTACCAGCTCAACTGGTGCTAATCAAGACCTAGGTTAAAATAAATGTGGTGATTTGAGCGTTGTTCCAGTAGAGGATTTTACTGAGGAATTGTTACTGCTTTTCTGCATGAAGTCATGAAGGCTGCCTCTATTTTTCTTAGGGGTAGACCTTCTATATCTGCCTGGAGTATTTGGCAAACAAAGAGCACAGGGCAGCTTGAGAAGTCACTGCCGGTGTTGCACCCATCCAACAGATAAACACAATATGGTAGTCTCCAAAGGTACCAGCTGGCTAACTTTCAAAAGCATTTCATTCCTGGCTAAATTTTAACAAAGCAGCATTCTTCGGGTTAATGCCAGAAATCTTGCACCATGATGCAAGATCAGATACTAAAATCAGACTCCCTGCTGCCCGACAATACAGAAATAACTCAGTGCTTCTATACACACTACAGAAGAGAAGGCACACTAACAGGGTTTTTGAGTTAATGATGCTAGACAAAGATGTCTTCCTAAGACATCTTTGTCTACCTAAAGGATAAGTAATGAGATGAATGTATACCTGTTCCACAGTTTTTCTTTCAGAACAACTGTTTAATAAAATTACATGGACTTAATTAACATCCATGTAAGTTCCTCCTCAGTCTCATGAATTAGATAGATCCATCTTCAAACAAAGAAACAAATAAAAATGCCATTTAAAATCTACAATTATATTATCACGAAAATAGTGAATTAAGATTTTATAATGGGGACTCGATTATCTTTTATTTTTAAAGATTTTTTTCCATGTTTTTTAACTTCTTACTTGCAGTACCTTGAATAACAGTGAACCCTTCCAACCCAGTTATGTAGAGGAAAACTCTGGAGACCTATTACTGATTCAAAGGCAACAAGCAGCATACTTCAAGAATCCTGTCAAGACAGTAGCACTTTGAAGTCATTCTTATTACAGCAGTAATCCTTGTTCAAAATACTTGTCTAGATAAAGCAGACACCAGAAAAGAGAATAACAGTATTGGCACAGATATTTGCTAAGGTCGTGGGGAAAGGTAGCAAAGACCTTGGAACAACACTTCATTAGCTGTTACACCATCCTTCCTCCTTCTCTGTTTGTATGTTTCTGCTGATAGATGCCTGCCCTAAATTGAACTATGAGTTAATGAGCTTTCAGAAGGTTGAATCAGAAGGCTGAATTT
>JAOXOE010030305.1:0-13260 GCA_028565055.1 Phoeniculus purpureus | reverse complement strand
CTGAAAGGATGTTGTGGAGAGGTTGGTGCTGGTCTCTTCTCACAAGCAATTAGTGATAGAACAAGAGGGAATGGGTTGAAGTTACAACAGGGTAGGTTTAGTCTTGATATTAGGAAGAAATTTTTCACAGAAAGGGTGGTCAGGCACTGGAATTGGCTTCTCAGGGAGATGGTTGAGTCACCATCCCTGGATGTGTTTAAAGATCATTTGAATGAGATGTTGAGGGATCTGGTTTAGGGGTGAACTTGTAAGGTGGGGTAGATGGTTGGACTCAATGATTCCAGCAGTCTTTTCCAACCAGAGTGATTCTATGCAGGCCACTTGTCCTATGCTGCTGTCTCTACAGCAAACCAGTCAGCTATTCTGGGAGACACCGGGAGACAAAGTTACCTGCCTTTCTCATTGGTGTTCTGTCCTTCAGTGAGCACCTGCAAATGGACTAGCAGAAGCTTAGAACCCTTCCAGAGCTTAAAAATAGTTTACATCATTTAAAACTATCAGTGAACAGTAAGATTCAGCTACATGAAAAAGTGAGATGGTAAGCTGCTAGATGCAAGTAAAAACATGGAAACATTTATTTTGGGGGTATTTTCCTAGTATGTGCTCTTTTATAGCCCTGTTCTTTCCTTAGTAACAAGAACCTATAATTTTTTACAATAATGATCATAACATGCTCGAAGTGACATTCATGCTCCCTGCTGAAGCTTTGCCGATAGAAATAAAAGAAAAAGCATTGAGTCAACACTTGCCATCCCACAAAACCCAGCCTGGTTAGGCGTTTCTGGTTTTGGGTAGGTACAGCCTGGCATTACGTTGCATTGTGATGACCTTTTCAGTTTGATCTGGAGTAACTTTCACTTCCACTTCCATATTCAACAATAAAAGGGAAAAAAAAGTCAGAAGTAGGAATATGCTGGGAATAGAAGAGACCCATGATGAGTGACCCTCTGTCAGGGAGGCAGGGAATGAGCAGGTAGTTGGCAGAAGGAAAGGGCAGCAGGCAGAGCTCGTTGGCAAGGGCTAAGGAGAAGTGCTGCCTCTCCAAGTCAAGGTAAAAACTTTACCTATAAAAGGGACTGAAACAAAAGCAGTGAGGAAGTGCCTTCAAGAGAAGGTTTTGAGAACAAATTTGTGAGTAGCCATGGATGGGGGGGATGGAAAATGTACTGAATGCTTTTCTGCGGTGCGGAGGAGGAGTCAGGAGCAGCAGAAGAAGGGGAGACATGGGCAGTGCCACTTGAGACACAGCAAGGTGGCTGTGAGACTGATGGCACAGTGTGAGGTGCCCTACCAGAACAAACCAAGCTGGTGCCTGCTTGTGGCATGCCACAGTTCAGGGCAGCACAACAACTACAGCTGGCCTTGCTTTCCTACACTACATGCTGTCACTGTGCACTAAGATGATCTTGTTTAATCTGTCTTGAACATCCTGCGTCACATCTGTACAGCTGTTCGGAATGTTAACCTGTCTTCCTGGACAGAAAGATCTTGCTCACACAAGGGACCACTAACACAGTTGTGCTATAGGAGACACAGTGAAAATATTAAATAAAACCCAGCAGTGGAACAGGGAGGATTTAAAGTAAGCACTTAGGCATTAGCCTGATGATACCCAGAGGTAAGTTACTGCTGTAACCTTGTTGGACTGCTCTCTAGGGTAGAACCTTCATCTGTCAAGCCATTTGTAATGTTGAGTAGATTTTACTGTCTAAATGTAAGTACTGACACCAGGATTTATATGACAGTTCACCTGAAATGGAGGGAGCCATCCACTGCCTGGAAGAAAAGGTGAAAGGCTGTTTCAGCCCCCCTGAAAAGCCATGACTGAGTATCTTTGCTGCTTATTGTGTGCTTACAGCGTCACAAGGTCTGTGCAGAAGTTCTTTTCTAGATAGATCTACAACAAAAGTCGAGCTGGGAAATAAGAAATAAAAGTTGTTATATTAGGACAGCAGGACCTCAATCATGTTTCTTCAGAAAGGGAAAGTCAGGAAGATGACCTTGAGCAAATACTGAGGTTCTCATAAATGTTTCCAAGACCCAGTATGGCAGCACAGGTTAATCTTTGTGTATCTCAGTTATTCTTTAGTAGAGTTAATTTGGTACTTAGAGTTAAATTGCTTACATGCTGGATGATTTTTAGTGTTATGGTTGGTGCTGCAAAACCCAGTGCCAGTGAAAGGGGCTACTGTGGTCGCTGAGCTTTATTCCCTTCCAAATTACCAAATGCAAAGTTAAAGCAAATTGGCCTTGACCAAAACATGCTGCTCTCTGCTCTTATTTAAGTTCACACTAAAACTGCTGGACTTCTGCAATTGTCTGCTTGACTGTGAACTTCCAGCAGCTAATTCAAATAAGGAGAAATGATGTTTCCGGCATTTACTCTCCCACTTCACCCTCCCTATTTGTGGTTCTGCATGCCCCAGTAGCAGGTCCCTCTCCACTGGAGCCACAGAGGCCAGGAGCAGGTAAGGGACAATTACAGACAAGTGAGGAGGGAGTGGGATTTCAACCACCAGTGAAGGAGTGTAAAACAAGATGGGAGGGAAGGGGCACACAGAATGATGAAAGCAAAGATAGTAGTGAAGAGAGGAGGAGCTGGACTGGGGCTTTTCTTGGGGACATAGGGCAGAAGGTTGGGGTCTCTCTTAGGAAAGAGGGAGCTAGAAACACCTGTATGTCAGATCCAGGAGAGGGAACAGGAGATGAGTGCTGAGCTGGCCACCAGCTGTGGTGTGAGCAGAGACAAGAATAAGGATGGTGAAGTGGTCGCTGTTTCCCTTTGAGGCTTTGTCTCCACATAAAGCATATGTATCAGTGTGGATATGTATCAGTGTGGACATTTAGGAGGGGCAAGGGTTATTTCATCTTTAATTAGGGTTACTCATGCTCCACAAGTCTCAGGGCTTATCAAGCAGCTAAGATCTGTGGTATATTCAATCCATCAGGACTACTATTTTTATAGAGCAGTTTGTAAAGGTCAGAACCCTTCTTATGCCACCCAGTGTCCTGAAAAATTGTCATTAAATTGAATTAAGGGCCAGTTTTTCTATGGCTCCTCTGATAAAGTGGTTTAAGTCAGGTAAAAAAGGGGAGGCCCTTGAAGAAACCACACATGATAGATGAAAGAGGAACAAATCACAGGTCCCAGTTACCACCTGTCTCAGGCCCTCAGTGGAAATGATGTAGCTTAGAGTAAAATCACACTGTTAATAAAATCAGTTATGAGACCAGACTGCCAAGTATCTGAGTCAACAGCTGACAACAAAGGGACTGTGTTAGAGAATATCTTTAAAATGAAATTACAGTTCTGCTCATGTCAAGGCATCTCCATGAGGACTGTCTGCATTCTGCAAGCAGTCCTTCCTAAGAATGATTGCTTTTACTTGGAAAGAAGGACAAGATGGTATCTGTAAAATATGCCTTGAGGAAGAATTCTGCAGTCCTGCAGCTGAACAGCCATGTTCTTCTACAGCAGCAATGCTGGATTTAGACAGAAGAGGGCATTCATTACCAAGCATCTGAGTTTGCTGAAGGATCTCTGTATCTACAGAGACTGCATTTCAAACCGGCAATTTCTGAAAAAAAAAAAAAGAAGACTAATAAAGGCTTCATCATCCAAAAATAAATCTTCTCTAGATATCGTGCACCAAGAAGAGTAAAAATAATAACAAATTAAAACCTGTCCAGTTAACGAGTGTGTGAGGTGCCCTTAAGAAGCCCCATCCCGAACGCTGACAAACCCCTTGAAGCATCAGGAGGGGTTGTACAGCATGCTAATCTTTTCGGTATCCCGACTTCTGCACAGCTTTTGTGAGCTGTTAAAGGCACCACAACAGGAAAAGCTGTACTGGAAGCTGAACCAAGACTGATGGAATCTGGATGCTGTTCTCAGCTGCCATCCTGTGAGCTTGGGTGTGTCTGTGCCTTAGCTTCTTCTCTTAAAAGTGGAGTTAAAATGTTAACAAAATTCCTAAGTGCGAAAATCACGACAGGGGTGCACTTTACAGTGCAGGACACTTACACTACGTTAAGATCACCACTATCAAAGCCAGGTGGTCAGTATAAATAAAGCTATTCGTGGGTATTTCAGTGTATTTTTCTTGCTCAGAGAAGACAGAATCGTTTCAGTGTATGCTGGGCTTTCTCATGCTGTTCAGCTGATGCTGCTCACGGTGCTTGGATAAAAAGATACCTTTACACATTTGTAAAAGAAATGCTATAAAATACATTGCTAGACCTCAGGTGAAGGCACAAGCACCTTTATGAGAAGGAAGCACCCTCTGCAACCTCTCTCTGCAGCTTTGGAAGCTGTATTCCTACTCAGAGTTTTTACTTTCTCCCCAGTAATAGCTGCAAACTATCAGCAGTTTTCGTCTGCTGTCCACGTCAGGCTCTGGAATGGGCTGCCCAGGGTGGTGGTTAAGTCACCATTCCTGGATATGTTTAAAAGTCGCTTAGATGTACTGTTGGGGGATCTGGTTTAGGAGTGAACTTGTAGAGTAGGGTTGATGGTTGGACTTGATGATTCTGGGGGTCTTTTCCACCCTGAGTCTGTGAGTATGTGATTCTGTGATTGCATCAAGGGAGCTTGACACAGTTACCTTGATGACAGGATCTTTAGAAGTATTTACTGGCCATGCAAAAGGTGTAATTTACAACACACAGGGTATACCCACAGTGTGTTGTGCTGGCGGGATGTTCTGAGCATACGCAAACACGGAGACATGCTGTCGACCTGAAGTGCAGATGAAGATCATTTACTTTGATCTGCAGACTTTCACATGGACATAGCTGAAGTAACCTGACCACTGTTAGACACAGCTGAGAAGTTCTTCCATATCAAGCTCCTCAACCTCTCTTTTTGAAGTTAGGCACAACATTTTCCAGTTTCAATGTGCTTTGTAATCTCTAGATAAACGAAGGTGGTATAAAGCAGGTAACTCCTTTATAAACCTTTCTGCACGTCCACCTTTCTAAAACGGCTGCACAGTACACTGGCAGAGAGATGGCTCTGCACCAGGTTTATCTGTCTGATGAATAAATTGCAGCCAGCTTTAGGATCACCCTCTACAACCTTCAGGGCCCAGTGAGATCCTGAAGGCTTCACCTCCTTCCTGCTCTCTCTGCTAACACGACAAGACTAAACTGAGAGGAGAAGAATGATGATTCACTTGGTAGGCACTATCCTGGACAGTCTCCAATGAGCACTGTTCTTTAAAAAAATACATATTTCATTACTGAAGTTATTTTATAATCAAAGCATCATGGCTGTCTTTCTTTCCTGATGAAGCAGGGTGTACAGAACAGCTGAATGTGCAAATGCTGTTTGATTCAAGGCCCAGACGGTGTCATTAAACATATCTTGTTGCAGAGCAAAATTACTTCAATAGCAAATTGCATTTGTCTTGGTTGTGAAAATACAGCTTACAATATTATTATGGATGTTGCAGCTTTTTTGTTGTTGTAGGTGTTAGATTGGCTGTATAATTAAGGGTCTGTCAGTATTTTCATTAAAATGCTCTCATTTTTCAGGATGTGTAAGTCAGCCTTACAAATGAAAGCTTAACGGGCCAGTTTCCTCTTCACAAGCCAAACAGCACTGTAACGACACAGCTACCTAAAAATGGAAAGAGAAAATATGGTGTTTCTAGGTTCTCAGAATCAGGGCAACACCCATCCATATCCAGAGAGAAGGTGTATAAAGACCGAAGTATATGTTATTGCCCATCAAAATAAGTGTGGCCAGCAAATAGAGAGAGGTGATTCTGCCCCTCTACTCTGCCCTGGTGAGATGTGACCTCGATTCCTGTGTCCAGCTCTAGAGGTTCCAACACAAGAAAGATGTGGACTTGGAGTGTGTCCAGAGGAGGCCATGAAAATGATCAGAGGTCTGGGGCCCCTCCCTTATGAAGACAGGCTGAAAGAGTTGGGGTTGTTCAGCCTGAAGACAAGACTCTGGTGGGGACCTTACAGTGACCTTCTGATTCCCAAAAGGGGCCTATCTGAAGGCTGGGCAAGAACCATTCCCAAGGGCAGAGAATGACAGGTCGCGGGGGAATGGTTTTAAACTGGAAAAGGGTAGATTCAGGCTAACATTGGGAAAAAAAAGTTATTTAATATAAGGATGGTGGATTGCTGAACAGCTTGCCTAAACCCCACCTCTGGAGATACATTCAGCAACAGCCTGGATGGGGCTCTGGACAATCTGTTCTAGTCAGAGATGGCCCTGCTTGGTGTAGGGGGTTGGACAAGACGACCTTTGGAGGTCCCTTCCAACCCTGATTCTAAATACGCCATTAATGAGCATCTTCCCAGAGGAGTACGTGCCTAACTGGTAAATCTCTATTGCCAAATGAACAGGCTGCTGCAGGTGCGAGCCACGATCTCAGCCGTTGTACCACACGGCTACCACCAACCGGCAGCTCTGCCTCTTTAGAGGATATTGGCGAGTGAGATCAGGACACAGCCACACGCTTTCGTCGCCAGCTTTTCTCAGTGTGGTCCCCCAGCAAAAGGGCTTCTTTCCCGAGCAATGCCGGTGGCAGCCCCACCGCTCCGCACCTGCCGAACCCTCTGTCGTCTCCGGGCCGTCGCAGGGACAGGAAGCCCCGCGGGCCGCCGGGCGCAGCGGGCGGGGCCGGGGCGGGGCCGGGGCGAGCCGGCGGTTTGAGGCGGGAGAGCAGATCGGGCGTGGGGCTGCTGCCATGGCTCACGGTGACGCTGTGGTGAGAGGCGGCTGCGACGCCTCACCGGGCCTCTCGTCCGGCCCAGGGGCTGCGAGCGGCCTGGCGGGAGGGAGCTTGGCTGGGCCAGGGCTGTGGCAGTGGCCGTTGCCTCCCCGGGCCTGGGGGAGGTGGTGACGCCCAGCCGAGGCCCCGGCAGGAGCCGCTCTCGGTGGCCTCGGAAGCCGTTACGTTTCGGGGGGTTAAGAAAGAATGGTGTTCTGTGGACAAAACCTCATCTCGATCGGTGTGGGCTGCTGGGCAGCTGTTCGCTGCGAGGGGACCCTGTGTGAGGGCAGGGGGCTGCTGCGGAGGAAGGCGGTGCCTTCGTCCGCCTACATGGGGCTTCCCTCGGGGCAGTCGGGCCAGGGGAGCTTCGGAAGCTTCCGTTACAGACTTGCTTCTGGCTTTGTTGGCGTGGGGCACTGGTAGCTGCTCCACCCCAACCCACTAGAGCTTCTGTGGGGCTCACCACCGTGAGAGTGGTGAAAACCTGGAATGGGTTGCCCGGGGAGGTGGTTGGGTGGGGCCCCATCCCTGGAGGTGTTTAAGGCCAGGCTGGATGGGGCTCTGGCAAGCCTGGTGTAGGGTGGGGTGTCCCTGCCCGTGGCAGGGGGGTTGGAACTGGATGATTAGGTGGTCCCTTCCAACCCAGAGTGATTCTGACTATAACTTCTCCAGTGAAGTGATCCAGCTGTGGCAGGGGGATTGGACTAGATGATTTTTTGGGGTCCCTTCCAATCCCTAATGATGCTATGATTCTGCTACTGGAGTCGGGTGCTGCTATCAGCTTCACACTGTCCCACGTAACCTTCTGTTACAAACTTGCTTCTACCTTTGCTGGAGTGAGGCATTGGTAGGGGCTCTACCCCACCTCACTGAAGTTTCTATTATAGACTTGTTTCTGGCTTTACTGGAGTTGGGGTGCTGATATCAGCTTCACATTACCCCACTAAAGCTTCCGTTACAGAATTGCTTCTGGCTTTGCTGGAGTGTAATGGCACAGGAGTAAATTTTCTTGTCTTTCCCTCAGCACATTTCAGGATACAAGGAATTCTTGGAGATCTCTAACGTCCCCTAAGATCCTAGGCATGAGCAGTGCTACATTGTGCTGATCGCTTTTTGTGAAATGTGTAACTTGTTGCTCCCTAATTAATTTTTTTTTTAAAAAACAAGCTGTTTGTAATCTGCTACTTAGATCAACTTCAGAGCAGAAAATATTAATTTATTGCTAAGCTGGGAAAAAAGCCAATTAATGTCCTGGACTCATAACTTCCAAGGTGTCCTAAAAATCTCAGCTTCATCTTTGAGCTTATGTAGGCTATTCTGATGATCATAGTGAGATTAATTACCTCTAAATAGCTAAAAGTTTATTGTCTTACATTTGCATGTGAGTAGATGAATATTGAAACTCCTATGTATCTATTGTCCAGGTCTGACAGGGTGGTTAGGATTCGGTCACTGAATTCAATGCTATATTGAAGTTCTACTGTAATATGAGCTAACACGTGTAACTGTAGGGCTACAATTTCCATAGCTATCCTACTACTCGGCGTCAGACTATTACCACAAAGAATCTTATTTCCTGTAGGTTACTTTGTGCTTCTGGTAAAACTGAGGCATAGCGATTTTGTTTTGTTTTTTTTTAATACAGATTGTATTTTTGGTTGGCCTTTAAGTTAGGAGTGATGATACCAGAGCAATAGTGGTGAAAGTCAGTTACTAACTAGCATTTTAGACTTGTATGTTTGAAAATGTAGCACAGCGATTGTTTTTGTAGTGTTTTGAGGATTTTATTAAGCATTTGGATAGCCCACAGAAACCAGTAAGTTGAGGCTTGAATCCAGTGTTTTTCCGGGGATGTCTGTGGTTCTGTTCCCAGGAATGTTCGATTTACAGGAATGAACTCGCTGGCAGACCTTTGCATTTGGCAGAGTACTCGCTTTAATATGTTGACCTGTTCATGCGGTCCGATTTGTAACTGCAGTTTATGCAGTGAGATTAGATTTGGTGCTGTCGTTTCAAATGACTTAATGTTAATCTTGAAAATACTTTGTTTATGTAGCACAAGCTGTACAAATCCGTTATTGAAGATGTGATTGAAGGTGTGCGGGAACTTTTTACAGAAGAAGGTTTAGAGGAAGAGGTTCTTCAAGACCTGAAAAAGGTTTGTCGGGTTTCTGTGGTCCTGCTGTGGCAGGGGGATTGAACTGGATGTTATTTCGAGGTCCCTTCCAATCCCTAATGTTCTGTGGTTATCTGTTTATTCTTGAGGGTTTTTTTTTTTCTTGTAAAATGATGTGCCTGTCTCTTTACCCTCCAAAACATGCAAAATTTGGCCCTAAGTTAGAATTTTAAGTACCTTTGAATGATATGTTGGGCTGCTGGAAGTTGAAATTCAGTAGCTATTGTTACTATGTTTATTGGATAGAAACAGTCAATTTACTCTTGGAAAAAGCAGGAATACTGAGTTATCACTTTACATGTGGCTTGTTTCGAAAGGTAAATATTTACCTTAATAGTAATATTCTTTCTTCAGCTTTGGGAAACCAAGGTCATTCAGTCTAAAGCAACAGAAGGCATCTTCAGACCTAGCCACTGTTCTTCACCCTTGCCCCTGCCATTGCAGCACAATTTTCACCACTTTCTGCAGCCTTCAGCAGGTCAGATGTTGAGTACAAGAAATGCAATTTAAGAAGTAGCTATGTAATTCAGTAGTCTTCTTGAAAGAATAGAAGGTTCTGCAGTAGTCTTGGTTTGCAGTGCTTATGTATTGCATCTAGCATGATGAGGAACAGTAATTATTTGAAAGCAGCATTTGACCAGTAAAGTATCAATTAAACTGATAAATGAATACAGTTATGCTCATAAAATGCTTATTTTTCAGTAACAAAACATGGAGAGACTTTCATCACTGTGTCTGCAGTCCAGAAATGTAGCCGTTCAGCTGTGAATTTGCCAGTAGGGTTAAGCTTTCACTTGCCTTTTTAACATGAGGCATGATGCGTGCAGAGGTCATATGACAGCTCTGCTGTCCCATGGTAGTTTAATCTGGTTCTGTACCTGTTAAAATGTAATTCCTTGCTCAGATAGGTGGCTTGGAATTTTGGGGGAGTTTCTTCTGTTTGTCTTCCCTTTTCGTTTTTCTAAAAACAGTACTGCAGAGAACTGCTTTCACACAGCCCCTGACATCACGACCTGTTCTTCTCAATTAAGCCCAGCTGAACACTGTGGTAACATTACAGTAGAGCGTAATGCTCAGCTGAGGCTTCTCTCAGTGTGAGAGGCCATTAGGACAGAAAAGGACAAAAAAAACCCCAAATGAGATGATGTAATAGAAATCTGTATCATAGTGCACTTCAAGGTTGCACAAGCACTCTTTGTTTTGGCGGGGTTTTTTGGGAAGTTTTCCCTTTGGTTTATCATCTCCCACTGAAGTCAGTACTGAATGCTTTGAAAAAAATGCTTTTGAAATTCCAACCCTGCTGTTCCTACTGTTTAGCACTGCTCTGGTGCAGAAAAATACTTGCAGGGTTTCCTCATGTTGACAAGGCAGTAAATGTTGTGTATGTGTTCTTGGTACCATTGCACTGCACACCTGTCCTCCTGGCCGATGGAATAGATAGAAATGCCATGCTTAATTAACTTAAGCAGTTCAAATAATTAAATAGAAATATTTTTAAAACACAAAGACCAGCTGTCTCTTAGCAAAATGTTCAGTCTTAAAACTTCAGGGTGTGTATAAATTCAGGATTATGCTGCATACAGCACGAGGCAACATAAAGTATATTCAAGAGCCTTATCTAGATGTGGTCACTTGTTTTGTTGATCTAATGAGTATCAACTCAAGTTGGATTGCTTTAGCTTCAGCGGTGACTGCTGTAAATTACTGAAAGATTGTCTGCATCCAAGAAATTGATTTTTTCTTTTTTTGTGAAGTGTGTGGTTTTTCTTGGTGTGGTGTTTTTTCTTCTCCCTGTAGCTCCTTTAGTCATCTCAGCTGACGCAGGTTTCCAGCCGTTCAGAGCAGCAGACCTGGTACGTAGCTGTAGGGACGTTTGTTTCAATTCTTCATTATTCTGAATTCATTATTCTGACTTGATATTAGGAAGAATTTTTTCACAGAAAGGGTAGTCAGGCACTGGAATAGGCTTCCTAGGGAGGTGGTTGAGTTGCTATCCCTGGATGTGTTTAGAGATCATTTGGATGAGGTGTTGAGGGATGTGGTTTAGGGGTGAATTTGTAAAGTAGTGTAGATGGTTGGACTAGATGATTCCAGGGGTCTTTTCTGTCCAGAATGATTCTGTTAGTCAGTTGTTAATAGGCTTAAGGGGAAGCAACGGTGTTTAGGGACTGAAAAAGTAGCTTTTCTTGTGACAGTTGCATCTGTCCAACCTGGTGTAGTAGGCAAGGGAGCAGGAGCCCTGCTGAGCCGATCATCAGCCGAGGAAAATTAACATTGCTACTTTGATCTTTTTTTAATGAAAACCATACAGAAATTAAGAGTCTGCAGGTGGAGAGTTGATACTCTGCTGCTACTGTCTGAGCAGTGAAAAAGTAGGGGAATCTACTAGTGGGTTTTGCAAACAGCACTGCCAGTATTGTGTTGGAAGACGTTATTTAGCCCATACGGTGGTAGTGGAAATGACATCAATGGATGATTATTTTCTTAGTTGCTGGGCAATAAAGCGTGATGGGGAAATGCTAGCACTAGTGAAGCTGTGAGCAGCGGTATCTGTGAGGTGTAGAAATCGGAAGAGAATGTGTGAGTTTTATGTTCTCAACTCTAGGCATGGCAAAATTTGTTTGAGGAGGGGATATTAATGGTCTGAGCTCGATGAACTTATTCAAGTGCCTCCTGAGCCTCAAGGTAGCGAGCTTGCTAAGCTGAAATGTGATGCTGGGAAGATGTTTTGTCACATGAAAGTTGTCCTTATTTAAAATTTGGATTTACCTGGAACAGGTAGTTTGAAAGGTAGCTGTGAGATGAACTGCTTGCTTTTCAGGAGAAAGAGGGAGTGTGCAAGGAGTCTGTGCTATGTGGAGTGATGTGTAAACTTAGGTAGAAGTGTCTGCGAGTGGAAAAGATAGCTGTTTGGATGGTGCATCCATTGAGGGGTTACAGGAAAGAGTGTCTGTTAATGAAAAAGGAATGTGATAACTGGAAAGTGGGAAACTCCTAAGGCAAGTCATTATCTTGTCAAGACAGAATACTTCTTATCTGTCTAAATCTCAAAAGGTGACCACAGAAAGATGCACTTGTGTGTGTGTGTGGGTATGTTGCATGTGACATTTAGGGCCCCTGCAGGATACTTCTTAATAAAGCTCTTGTGTATCTAGGGTGCTTCACAAGTGGGTGCAACTCTTACTCTGTCGCCGGGTATTGCTTATCCTATACATGTACCAGCTGGAGTGACACTACAGATGGCATCTGGTAAGATTAAAGAGGAGATGTAAAATGTTACATTGCATTGACTTTATGTGGGTATTGAATGATGATCCTACTAAAACAGATGTGAAGTTAAAATATAGGTGGGCAGAGCCAGTTCTCCTCTTCTTCCTTTGTGTTTGTTATTTCTGCATGGGGGAAGTAATTACATTGATTAGTTGATGTGTCAGTTGTGTGCATTTGCTAGATCAGTTAACATGAGCTGCCAGGTGATGGCATGTTTTTTGTTTTACAACTGCTCACAAATGCATTAATCTGGCAGTTCAGACATCTCCTTGTGTGTGAGGGACAATGTCAGGAGGATGGAGCCAGGCTCTTCTCAATGTCATGTAGTGATAGGACAAGGGGCAATGAATGTAAGCTGGAACATAGGAGGTTCCACATAAATATGAGAAGGACCTTCTTCATAGTGAGGGTGGCAGAACATTGGAACAGGCTGCCTGGTGGGGGGGTTGTTTAAAACCCGCCTGGACATGTTCCTGTGTGACTTGATCTAGGTGATCCTGTTGAAGCAGGGGGATTGAACTAGATGATCTTTTGAGGTCTCTTCCAATCCCTAATGCTCTGTGATTCTGTGACAATCTTGCAAATTTTTAAGTGGTAAAGACATTCTGATGCTTCAGAGTACAACTGGTTTCTTATTCAAATAAAATCCAACCATCCATTCACCTTTTTACTCATACTGTTCTTCTGATAAAACCTGGCAGTACTGCTTGTACCAAGATGTGTTGGTGCTGCTTAGGGTGTGGTGAGTGGAAAGCCTATTTCAGTCATAGATTGACTCTTTTCTCAGAAAGCTATTATCTGATGAGAGCTAATGTCATTAGATACCAGTTTTGAGTACAATTCCTAAGGTTTTGATGCCTATGGGCTGGTATCTGTGATTCTTTGTGTAAGCATGTGTGTATAGAAAGGAGTTGGGGTAATGGGTGTGGCTGGAATATAGGAGGTTCCACATCAATATGAGATGTGAGGGTGTATGTCCCAGTGAGGGTGACAGAGCACTGGGACAGGCTGCCCAGGGGGGTTGTGGAGTCTCCTTCTCTGGAGACGTTTAAAACCTGCCTGGACATGTTCCTGTGCGAC
>JAOXOE010030304.1:0-13263 GCA_028565055.1 Phoeniculus purpureus | reverse complement strand
TGGTAGACAAAGGCAGAGCGACAGGCATCATCTACCTGCACCTGTGCAAAACATTTGACATGGTCCCGCATGACATTCTGATCTCTACGATCTCTAAACTCAAATCATATGGATTCAATGGATGGACCACTCGCTGGATAAGGAGCTTGCTGGATGGTCACACTCAAAGGATCGTAATCAATGAATCAGTGTCCCAATGGAGACGGGTGACAAGAGCTGTCCCTCAAGGGTCAGTACATGCACCAGTGCTATTTAACATCTTTGTGGGCCACATGGATAGACCATGTGGAATTGAATCCTCAAACTTATCCTCCATAAGTTTGCTGACAACACCAAACTGTGTGGTGAAGTCAACACATTGAAGGGACAGGATGACATCCAGATGAACCTTGACAGGCTCAAGAAGAAGGATCATGCAAACTGCGAGAAGTTAAACAAGAGCAAGTACAAGGTTCTGCACCTGGGTCAGGGCAATCCCATGCACCAGTACAGACTGGGAGGAGAAAGACTCAATGGAGGTGATGGATCAGAAGTTTAATGGAGCCGACAGTGTGAGCTTGCATCCCAGAAAGCCAACCCAGTCCTGGATTGCATCAAAAGAAGCACTGAGAGTCAGTCAAGGGAGGTGATGATCCTTCCCCAATTACCCCAAAATCAACAGAACAATGAGACACTTGAGTGCTGCATTTAGAGCTGTGACTTCTTGTTTCTACAATTTATTCTCTGACATGAACTCAAATGTTACACCCAAGAGAGGAAAATCTATGTGAGAATGAGCAAGGACATGCAATGCTGTCTGAAATAAATAGCAAAGATGTCACAAAGTTAAGGAGGAACAGGGTGGAAACCTGAGTCCTGGGATGTTGAGGAAATCTAGGTACTGACTAGGTTTCCTCTGTCTCTTAGAAGCCTTTTGGGACAATGCGATTTACAACAGTGTTTGGATGCTGAGTGGCATTCCTGAGCTCCTGCAAACTTCTGCTGCAAATCTCAGGTATCATCTATAGCAAGTGATTCAGATCCTCAACTTTAATTTCTTAACCATTAACAGGATTTTGGAAGGTCTTGAAGATGTTGCAAGAAATGCATACGGTGTCATCAAGCATCAGGTAACTTCAAGGAGAAGAAAAGGTGTAAACACAAGTGTTTGTTGGTGACTGGGTGTCAGGTAAGTGCTTCATTAGGAAGGTACTTTACAGTTGTGGAAGGATTTTCAACGTGCCATTGAAAACAGAGAGGTTTACACTACAGTCTTGCACAGGCTTTAACCCCACGTTTAGCTTTATACCTCATAGGTAGTTTCACTGACATCAGTAAAACTACTCACTGTGGAAATCTAAGATGTGTAAATATCTGCAACATTAAATATTTTATTTGTGTATCTTCCCAAAGTCCAGAAATAGGGATTGGCGGCTATCAGATATACAGGCTAAAATAGAAGTTTCTGTCTTTGAATATTTTCACTGAATTAAAAAAACCATCAGAAACTTTGAAATAATTCCAGCCTTTCTTCATAACTTGTGGTGGGTGCTGTATGCTCTGAACTCCTCCCTGCAGTCCACCCCAAGACAACTGAGATTTGGTCACCCATGGCTGAGAAGCCATGTATTTAAGTGCTTTTAAAAAAAACTCAAAATAGTATTTGGAAGGATTTGTACGAGAGTATCGCGTTGTACATACAGAATCTTGAAAGCATATGCTCTACCAGCGTCGTAGGGTGCTGTACCACCGGTGATGATGCTTCTTCTCCTTTTCCTCCCTAACTGAAGGACCCAGGGGCCGCAGGCGCTTCGTGAGACGCTCCTGGAGAAGGGAGCGGGACTTAAAGGGTCTGGGGTGCCTGGGGGCGGCAAGGGGAGGGACTGCATGGGCGGGAGCGGCTAGGGCAGCGCCGCCGGCGGGGAGTGGCGTCGGTGTCAGTGCGGAGTGCGCGGCGCGGGAGCGGCAGCCCGTGCGGGTAGCAGGTGCGAGCGGGGCGGGGAAGGGATGGGCTGTGCCCCCAGCATCCACGTCTCGCAGAGCGGCGTGATTTACTGCCGGGACTCGGACGAGTCTAATTCTCCGCACCAGACCACCAGCATCTCGCAGGGCACAGCCACTCTGCACGGCCTCTTCATCAAGACAGACGCGGCCGAGTCTATCCCTTCTGTCCTCGCCTACCAGAGCCGGCAGCAGCAGCCGCCGCCCTCCGCCGGGCTCCGCCGCGGGGAGCGCAGGGAGCCCTGTGCCTCTGCCAGAGGCAGAGCTGTCCGCTGCTGCGGTGTCGAGGCGGAGACACAGACGAGCAGCGCCAGCGGCCAGGTAACCCGCTCCGGAGGGCATCCCCGCTGGGGCCATGGAGGGGGGAGGGTCGCCGCTGGCCGCGGCACCCGGAGCCCCCAGTCGTGGAGAGGGATGATGTTTCAGCGTGACCGATGCGGCTGCGAGAAGCCGATGCCCTGGTGCCCACTGACTCACCGCAGCTGGGCCGGAATGGGACTGCTGAAGGAGGGTGGCCCCCGAGCCTCTCGGGCTCCCTCCGCCCTCTGTTCGCAGCCCTGGGCTGCCTCCGCGGTGGTCCTGTGCTGAGATCACGTGTCGGGTTATGAGAACGGGTTTGTTTCGAGCTTTGGGGCTGATGGCTGGCAGTCAGTGTCTGGGATAGGTGTTAATGCGCCGGAATAAAATATCCCCCTGATACATTTGCAACAGCACCCCCCGCCCCCGCTCCCTCCGCTCCCCGTATTTGGCGTTAGGTTTTCTTTACCTCTTTATCTTCCCCCCACATCTGGTTAAAGTGAACTGTTGCTCCTAGGCGCAGATATTCAGCTGAGACCCAAACCACTGCGATTCGCACGCAAAGGCAAATAGGACTTGCTGGGGTAGAGCCTAGGGATACTCCCGGGAGGAGCAAGCAGGATTTGTGTCTGCAGGATCATCTCGCTCCACAGAAGGAAATCTTGTGTCCCCCTCTCAGCGGCCACGACAGCCACAGCTGCATCCTGGTCCTCAAAAGCTTCACTCAAGTTTAGCTGTTGAAAGGAATGTTTCCTCTCGATTTTCTGTCTCTCTCTGTGTACGTTTTTCATCAATTTCCCTACAAGTTTCCTAAGACTTAAATAATTAAATTATTAAATTGTGCTTCGTTGAACTTTTCCAAAGCTTATTACTGAAACAAATGGTGTCATGATCCCAGCCACACATTAGATTACTTTCCTGTTGTAGTAATAAAGCAGGATGGTAATGTTCCAAAGTAATTCCATGGGCTTAATGTGGTACTTTGTTAGCATATGTAACCTGTGAATTTCTTAATTATAATCGTCTTTCATCCAAGGAAAAATTAAGTGAGAGACATCACACAGAAAAAACACCACAAAAGCCCCATCACCAAAACCCAGAGTCTCTGTTTAGATATTGAGAAACTTGCAGGATTCTCTGCGGTTACATTGACTGTTTTACTCATTTAGAAGCAGAACTGGCATAATCAGCGATAGGGACAAAGTCTGAGCAGACTAGAATTAGAAAAATATTGTTATATTTCTTGGAAATTCTTTTTTTTACACTTCAGAGAGTCATACTTAAGACAAAAAGCAATTTTATTTTTTTTTAAGTTGAGAGTGAAATAGCAAAAAATTTGAGATTTGGGGGGGGAAAGACATTTTTAAAGGAAGTGGTAATGCCCTTTTTTATGACTTTTGACAATTTTTTCTTGAAATGAGAAGAAAACACTTAATTCTTTGATTCTTATGTTCTATTCTTTGAGGTAGAGAAGAAGTTGCAAATGAACATCTCTTGAGAGTTAGTCACACTAGGAATAAGTTTAAATCATTTCCAGATATTATTTTTTCTATAGCAGAAAATTAGAAGCAAAGCTCACGTACAGAAAGACATACAGTGTGACAGTATATCTTATCAGTGTTGATCTGTGTTAAGTTCCAAGGTGCAAGCATTGAGGAGAAGGATGCTCTCCAGTATGTCGTGCACCTAGCTTTTACAGTTATTTTTATAGATCTGGGAGAATGGAGAGAAGGACGCAGCTGCCACACACAAATACAAGGATTGAGGAGTTAAAATACTGAGAAAGTTGTATTAGGTTCATGGGTCCTGGAGAAATGTACCCCAAGCAGTGCCTTAGTTTCAAGAGCAATTCTTCTTAAAGCAGTATCATGTGTAAGAAAAGCTGCTGTAATTCTTGTGCCTCTTGTTTTATTTGAAGTGTGCTACTGTTTACTGGCTGCTAGTACGTTTTGTAGAAAAAGCATAAATTTGGAAAATTGACCTAAGCTCTGTAACAGTGTCATTGAAGTACATTTCATAAGTCAATAAAAAAACCTACGACATCAGGGTCTTCTTGAGCATATTCTAAGGCTCTAAAGCAGGCGGAAAAAAAATCGTTTAGGACAAAAACTGTTGAACAGTTACAGTGCACAACATTTTATTTTAGTCTAACTATTCTTTGAGAGCTGCTGGCCTGAATAACTCTTGCCTTAAAGAAAATTACTAGTAAAGAAGTGCTTTTCTTGGACTAAGTCCAAACCTCTTAACTGTATACTCTAAATGGACTTCTGCCAAGATGTGCTGCTCCACATCTGTCCTTTCCATTCTTCATTTGAAAAGTGAAAATAAACTTAAACACAGTGGTTATGCTCTTAAGCAATGCTAAACAGGAAAATTGCTACAGAATTGAAAAAACAATTCATTCAGAAAATAATAAATCACTCAGCAAAGACAAGAGAGCAGCCTAGTAGGTTAAACTTACTTGGTATTGAGTCATGCTACATTCTGGACTTCCAAAACTGTTCTGCATGAGAAGTGTATGAGACGTTGAGTTTTTACCTTCTGAGGAGCTTGGAGTGAATCCTTTGACAAATTCTAACAGCAATGGATGCAGGGTGGAAGCATTGCAGATAAAACTGACAACCCAGCTAAAAGATATACGGTAAAACGGATTGTTGTGCCATATGCCCTGGAGAACACTGCATGCTCTTGGGATGCAGGAAATAGGTTTGAATTCCTGCAGTTGAGAATGCTTAATGATCTTTAGGGTGTGATATAGAAAATGAGCACATAGTTTCCCATTCCTTTCCTTCAGGTGAGGAGTAATCTAGTAATCTATCTTAGACAGCAGAGTAATTGAACAAGTTTGAGTTGTGGAACTAAACAATCACACCTGCTCTGTAAGTAGTCTGAGAGAAAGACAAGGCTACCAAACATCTCTTGTAGATACTTACTTTCAGCTAGCTCTACTGCTTCCTCCACTACTTGGATATCTGTGACACTGAGATGAGGAACAGTCTGTATTTGCAAATGAGGAGTACTGTGCACCTGCCTTGCAAAAACAGTTCCTGTTTCAGGATCCTTCAACTTCTCTGTAATTTGTTATTTCAGACAGGGTGCTATATATCTTCTATATCCATAGGTTCCTAGAACGCAGATAGTTGTGCCAGGCTGGATCATATTGCGTAGGCATTGCTGAAGGAAAGGGGAATGATAATGCATGTTTTCAACAGCTTGGTGATGCTCTGTGAAGAAGTCCTGAGTTTTGTGCAATGATACCTAAAGCCTGTAGGAGTATTTTAAAAAGTATTGTTTCTGGATTCTGAAATGCTGTATGCTCACGGCTAAGTGTGTCAAATTAGTGCAACCACAGCTGGGACATCCATAAACCATAGTCCTATATGTGAAAATAGGAGCAGAATTTTTTGCAGGGTTTTGCTGGTTTTTGTTGGGTTGGGGTTTTTTTGGTAGCTCTTTTTTTGGTTTTGTTGTTGTTTTCAAATTAAAATATCCATAGTACAAGGCAGCCATGCTTTTTGCATGACAATTGTGTTATTTTGAATTATGCGTTCTCTCCCAAAAGCGTGATTGCTTGAAAAGGTCGGTCTAAGAAACTAGAATTTGGTAAAAGTGTAAGTACTGAATGGAAATCAGAGGTAGAAAAGGAATGATGCTTTGCATTAAATTTTCCTGTTGTGCCACTTGTGATGATGATCTCAGGGTACTTTATTTCACATGTACATCATTCTTTGCTTGTATTTTCTGTCTGCCTATTGATCCCTCTTCTTATTTTTTAGTAGGATTTAAGTCTGTCTCAGTTACAGCTTTTTCACTGTAGCTCAAAGAGAAAGATGATTGGTGTATGTGAAGTCTGTAGAATGGTCTTTAGTGTACATGTGACTTTTCTAGAAGTGTACGTACCTGTGTAGTTCCTAGGAAACAGCATGTAAAGTACAGATCACTGTGGAACACTGAATGCATATAGTTTTGTAGGTGAGTACATTCTGTTCCTTTGGATTACTGCTGACTCTCTGAATGAAGATTTATGCTGGAAAATTTTAAAAGATATAGAGATATCCATGCATATCTCTGCCTACTGATTTGGCCATCCAGTGCTAGATATTTCATATTTTGACTATAGAAAGAAGCACAGAATTATTGAGGCTGGAAAAGACCTCTGAGATCATCAAGTCCAGCCGGTGACTTAACGTCGGCTAGACCAGGGCACTAAATGCCATGTCCAGTCTTTTCTTAAATGCCTCCAGGGATGATGACTCCTCCATCTCCCTGGGCAGTCCATTCCAATACCTAATCACCCTTTCCATGAGGAAGGGCTTCCTGATATCCAACCTAAACCTCCCCTTGTGCAGTTTCAGGCCTTGCCCTCTAATCCTATCACTAGTTGCCTGGGAGAAGAGCCCAAGCTCCACCTGACTACAGCTTCCCTTCAGGTAGTTGTAGAGAGTGATAGGGTGCTCCCAAGTCTCCTCCAGGCTAGACAACTCCAGCTCCCTCAGCCCCTCCTCCTAAGTCCCTTCCTTCCACCTTCTCCCTTTAGTCCCTTCACCATTCTAGTTGTTGCTCTCTGGAGAGTAGACATTAGGTTTATGCAGAGCAGCTTCTCATCTAAATGTTGCTGCTTTAGAATCAGTCTTAATATTAACCTTTTACGAACCTGTGTCACATACTTAGAGACTACTTTTGATGTAGATTTACAAGTCCTTGGTGTCTTTCCCTGGATTCATACTGCATTTGAAGATCAAGTTTCTTTCTAAAAGGACAGGAAAACCAAACCAAAATCAGTTGGTTTCATACCATGGAAGAGTATAGCAGGATATGCAAAGATCTGGGACACTTCAACTCCAGAGGACAGAGTACACAAAGAATGCTGTCAAGTGTGAGCATGCATATAGAGACTATGAAATCGTGTTTAAATAAGAAGTCCAAAGAAACAAGAGTTAGCCGAGAGCCTTCCCATTAGTAGGGTCAGTAATGTCTACTATGTGGTATGAGAATGAGCTGAACTGGGCAGAATGGAGTTTTGAACAAAGTAGCTATTGGAAAATAAGCGACTCAACAGCATAGGACAACTGTCCTGACAGCCAGTTTGCATGTAAAACTGTTAATTTGTATTAATTTTATTTATTTTCTTAATATTTGGAGGCGTGGATCTCAAGACTTTCTTGTTTTATGCATTTTTCAATCAAAATAGTGACATAAGTGCCAGCAGCAAATATTTTAGTCCTATATGAAAAGATCAGCTTAACTGAATGTGGAATTGGGCATGAGGTATCTGGAGGTGGGTTTGGAGCTGCTTACAGTACTCCATCTTCTCTTTCACCTTGTGTCAGCCATTTCACCACAAGGACAGCAAAACAGGCTTTGTTCTTCTATTTGGAAGACTATCTAAAGACACTATGAGCTTGCATGTTGTCAATGATCATTCTTCTTCCACAGTTGTGTTTCCTTGTCGTATGTGTCCGATGCAACTTAACAAGCTGATAAATCTTTTAGAAAATTAGGGGGGGTGGGAAATGAGGGTGTAATATACGTGTGTTTTGATTTCAAAGTGAGTCAAATGTCTTCTGAAACTTAATAATAATGGTAGCTGCATAATGGTAGATGGTATCATGGTGGCTAGAGTGTTTTCTGGACACAAGGCATCCAAGTCTGAAGAGGTTCTCCTGCCTCCTGAACAGTTAGCTCTTTTTTCCTACTCTTCCTTTTTGCTCGTAGACTGCTTCCCTGCGTCCTGATGAATCCTTTTGTCACAAAAAAAGCCACTTCCTAAGCAGCATTTTATTATATTGAGAACTAAGTCGGTATGTTCCTTTTTAGTATAAAACTGTTCACATATGCTAAATGGTTAGGACTGTTTATGTGCCAGACAGAGTTAGACTAGTGGAAGAGATATTTGCCACATTGAACACCTTGTCATGGCTTCATTTCAGGCTACTTCCCTTTGCCTTAGATTGCAAAGTGACGAAGGCCAGGAGATGTCTTAATCTTGCAAATTTTGATTTCTTATGCACTCGCTGACGTGATGCAGTGCACCGCGCATGTAGTGCAAAGGGCTGCAGCTGCTAGATGATGTTTCTGGCAATCTGGGGTATCTTGGGTGGCCTTTGTTCTGAAGGTGTTGGCAGACATAACAAAGGTGAACTGGAGTACTGTGGGAGTACACGAGATATTTATAGAAGAAGGATAAAGTAAAGATCTGAGCTGGTCTAAGCAGAGTGAGCTCAAGTGAAAGACAAAATTAGTGTACCCTAAGTTTGGGTTGTAGTAGAAGGTTCATCTTTTTGGGCTGGAGGAAGTTGGGACAGAGACTTGAGCCCTGGGGAATGGGGCAGAAGAGGCATGTTGACAGAGAGGTGTTCTTTGGGGAAAAAAAATTATCTCGGTGGCACGGGATGACAGTGACACTTGCAAGTCTTGAATCTAGTGATTTCCATCCAGGTCTTACACAACACAAATGTAGCTTGCGTCTCAGTGCTAAGAAATGTTGTGGATTGTAGCAATTGTCTTGAACATGCTATTTTAGAGTTTATTTGTGGTAGTTTTGGTCAGTGAAACCTCCTTCTATGCAAATAAATATTTGAAGCTAGGAGAGAAGGATCTAATGTTTGTCCAGAGAAAGTGAAGACTACTGAGCAATCTGTTTGCTAGCGCAAACTCTACGATCTTGATATGAAAAAAAATTCTTTGATACACGTGGGTTTTTTTTTCTCCTTATCTCTATTACTGCTCCAGACAAGTTGATTGTGGTGTATAGTAGTTGGAAGAAAAAAATTGGTAGGCAAATCAGTTCTTTCACTGTAAGAAAAAAAAATGAAATCCGGCAGGGAAGGTCTCATTATTCTGAACAGAGCTTTGACAAGTGGAGAAAAAGTAAAACCACCACCCCCAAAACTCCAATAGCCCACGAACAGAAAATTCCACCAAAAGAAAAACAAAACCAAACAAAAATTGCTGCCAAGCAGGGAATAAAAATAAAGACTGTCATAATACAAAATATTTCTGGTACCACTCTGTGAAATGACAGCATGCACCTCTATATTCCAGCCACATATGGTATCATTGGGAGAGGACTTGCACAGTGTTTTAGCTCTAGGTTTGGTGCATGGGAGTTAATGCAGTCTTAATCGTAGTTTAACCTTTGTGATTTTCATTTTGACAGTGTCACCAGCTGACATGCTGGTCAGGTCTGGGATGAATTAGAAACAAAGACTCTTAAGAATTTGACAGGTGAAGAATAAAAAGGAACTGGACTTCAGGAAACATGTTTACTTTCAAGAAGACCCGTTTTCCTACTGAATTTCCCAATACATGAAGCATTTTTTTTCCCAATACACAAAAGACATTGGCAACCTTGCAAAAATGAAGGAAAGGTATAAGAAGCCATTTCAAAAGTCCCTGGTCTGTAAACACATTGTTGGGAAATATATCCTGGTGAACACTTTCAAACAGCAAAGTGCTGACAACTCTTCTCCCTTTCGATAGACATTCCCTCAGTCTCTTCTCTATCCATTTGGGGGCTTCCCTTGGCTATGGCACCACCAAAATGATTTCTAGTGCAGGTCTCTCAAAGTTGTGGCTTCTCTTTAAGAACTTCAGTGCCGTTGCACTTCTGCTTCTGTCCATGCCACTCCTCTCCCAGCTTCAGACCGACTCTGTTTACTGCTAACTTTCACCATGTTCTGAAGTGGGAGCTTGTAGGCACGCTCCTTCTCCTCCTTCTTCAGAGCTGGGGCTGCAATGTCTTCCCCTGATTCCCAAACAAAAATGAGAACTCACAAAAGAAAAACTACTCCCCCAAAGCAAATGAAAAAGCCATCACAAAAGCCCACATAAACATATATTCCCACCCAAGTATATTCATTCTCAGAGGTGCTGATCAGCTGAGCCTCAGTGGGCTTCTGGCAAGAGTTTCATTTTGATTTCTGAAACTTCTCACAGGCATCATTTTAGCTCCTATCCCCATTTATCAGACTCCTGCCTGGCTCAAACCACAACACAGAACTATTACTCTGGTCCTTCAAGTGGGCTTGAAGTGAGCAATGAAATGTATGTATCCTATCATTACTAGAAAGAAAACCGTATGTCCGATAGAGCTTGCTAAAGTCTCCAAGACAAGACTTGCACCAGCCTTAAAAAAATAACGTTTTGTATTTTGTAATTTAGATTTAGGTTCTGTGCATCTTGATGTTAGAGATACCAGACTTTTTCTTCCAGATGTGAAGCCAGATGTTGAAGAACGTGAAATATAATACAATTATCAGTAGCGTAAGAAGTAGTGGAACTCATCAGTGCTACATTCAACCAGAAAGTTTGAGGACATTTTATGACCTCTGGTAAGATTCTGTGGTCAATTAGATCTGAATGTTCCTCTGGGATTCCTCACAAGATTGTGTGAAAAAAAGTCCTGTATTTCTTGTATGTTCCTGGATTTTGTCCTAAAGCCTACCATTTTGTCCCAAACCATGCTTACAGGGCTCAAGCAGTTGGTGAGACACTTTCCTCAGAGATAGTTCAAGCTGACAGTTTTAGACTTGGACTTATATTTTTTTGTTTCATACACTCAGAAGGTTCTTTTGTTGTTTGTTTGCAAATACACGTTAGGCAGAACAGCCGATGCACATACAGATCTTCTTTGGCCTTCAGGCTCATTAGTTGCAATGGGACCATCCATATAGTTCAAAGAGTTCAATAACGAGTGATCTTCAAAGAAAATCATCATTTTCATGGGTTCCACTAGATTTATAAAAGAGATTATTTTAAGATCAAGATACTTTTCCCCTTACAGCTATAAGGTTTCTGTGGTCTCAACTTAGTTTTTAAAAATCTCCTGTGCCAAAAGCTTAAGGCCATCCTTTCATGTTCACCTTTCTGTTATTTTTCATTTGATTGCAAATAGTCTGTAGACAGCTTAAAGTGGAGAAAGGCTCTGGACTTTTTGCACATAAAGTCTCATCAGAGAACAGTTTTCCTGCGTGGTTAATGTAGACAGTTGCCTGTAAAGCATAACCCTTAATTATAATGAAATCATAGAACGGTTTGGTTTAGAAGGGACCTTTAGAGTTCATCTAGCACAAACTGCTGTGAGTATCTTTAACAAGATGAGATTGCTCAGAGCCACATCCAGCTTGACCACCTAATAATTACAGCAACATCAGCTGTAATACACACATTGGGAGGCAAAATGTATACTTCAGCACCTGGCTGCACTGACTACACCTAGCTAGAGCCCAATTCTTTAAACTTTTAAGGTTGGAAGCGTAGGACTGAGGTCTCATAGTTTTTGCTGAGACATAACCAGCCTTGTAAAAACGAGCCTGACCAAATATCTAAAGATCTCCTTTCTGTCACTACTTTAAAGGACAAGTAGGTCATCTTGAACAACCGAATCAAGCCTGCAAAGCTGCATTTGCTCCACACATGGGATTGCAGTGCTTGCTGATGATCTTCTTTCTCATTTGGTAATGTGCTTGGGTTTTTTTTTACTCTTTTGCAATGACGTACTTTGCGTCTTTGGTAGAAGTTGCACAATTAGATTGAAATTTGGAGGGGAAAAATAAAGGAAGTGATTATTTATTCTTCTTGCCATCAGCCATAACGTCATTCATGTTGTGACATATTTTGCCTTTGCTGTCTTTGTTTAATGCTTGCAGGTATGTTTGGATTGTACACAAGGCAATTAAATATCATTAACTTTGAAGGAAAACATTTACTAGAGCACTAAGGTGAAATGTTTAACAAACTATCTTTAAATACATACGGCTTCTGGCTTGGATTGCAGCTGGGTCCAAATCAGCTGAAAGAAGGCAAGCAAAGTTTTAGATTGGTAGTTAATCGATCATTTGTAATGTCTTGTTTAATGGAAAGCCTAGTCACATGAGGAATCACAGAATGACTAGAGTTGGAAAGCGACCTTAAAGATCATCCAATTCCAACCCTTCTGCATAGGCAGGGACACCTTCACTAGACCACGTTAGTCAGGGCTCCATCCAACCCGGCCTTGAACACTTGTGGCTTCTCCCTCCCTGCAACTGCCTCAGGCAACCTGTTCCAGCACCTCACCACCCACACAGGAAAGAATTTTCTTCTAATATCTAACCTAAATCTCCTCTCTTCAAGTTTGTAACCCTTTCCCCTTGTCCTCTTGTTAAGCACCCATGTAAAAAGTCCTACCCCAGCTTTCTTGTAGCCCCCTTCAGATATTGGAAAGCTCCTAGAAGGTCACCTTGGAGCATTCTCTTCTCCAGGCTGAACAACCCCAACTTGCTCAGCCTGTCCGCACAGGGGAGGCGCTCCAGCCCTCTGATGACTTTAGTTTCTCTCCTCTGGAAATGTTCCAGGAGCTCTATGTCCTTACGCTGGGGACTCGAGAACTGGGCAGAGTACTCTAGGTGAGGTCTCAGAAGTGCAGAGTAGAGAGGAGGGGATCACCTCCCTTAACTGATTGTCAATGCTTCTTTTGAGCTTTCTGGGATGCAAGCTCACACTGATGGCTCATATTATGCTTCTGGTCTGCCACCACCACTAAGTCCTTCTCCTCAGGGCTGTCCTCAATCCTTTCTCCTCCCAATCTGTATTGGAGCATAGGATTGCCTTGACTCAGGTGCAGAACCCTGTACTTGCTCTTGTGCACTTCCTCTTCATGCAGTCTGCATGGTCCTCCATCTTGAACCTGTCAAGGTTCATCTGGATGTCATCCTGTCCCTTCAGTGTGCTGACATCACCACACAGTTTGATGTCGTCAGCAAACTTACTGAGGATAAGTTTGAGGATTCAATTCCATATGGCCTGTCCATGACACTGAGCCATTGATCACAACTCTTTGGGTGTAATCGTCCAGTGAGCTCCTTACCCAACAAGTGGTCCATCCATTGAATCCATATGATTTGAGTTTAGAGATCGTAGAGATCAGAATGTCATGCGGGACCGTGTCAAATGTTTTGCACAGGTCCAGGTAGATGATGCCTGTTACTCCGCCTTTGTCCACCG
>JAOXOE010030303.1:0-13265 GCA_028565055.1 Phoeniculus purpureus | reverse complement strand
TATATATTTATAAATAAAATTGGAATAGTTTCATTTTGTAAAGACTTAAGAGAATCAATAGAATTTAATGTGGTTATCTTATCACTGAGCTACTCTGTTAAATTATAAAATTTGAAGGATAAAAGGGTTCACTCATAGAAGGACACAAACCCTTTATAAGACTTTTGATAAAATCTTTTACAATATCTTTTTTTAAAAAAATGCCATTATTTCTCTTATTACTGTAGTTTTTAAAAAACAATCCCAAATTATGGAGGTCCTGTAGTTGAGGGCAATCTCTTTTTGATCTACAAAGTTAGAAAACAATTTTCTAACACAATAGTGTTTAAACAGAATGAAGAAGCATCACTCACAGGTTTTCTAGTGCAGGTAGATCAACTTCCACTTCTATTAAAAGATACAGAAGTGATATATAATTATCTATTAACAATTTATTTTATTGTTGCTATCTACAGGTTTCTACCCTGTTTCTGAGGAAGATGTTGGCTATGATTAATACAGACAAAACCAAGCTGCATCTTCAGCTGTAGTGGCTCCTTGATTTAAACAGCAGTATACAAAACCAAGCACTAATACATTACTGGTGCACCTCTGGTGTGAAACGTTTAAAAAGAACTAGAGCATATTCCCATGAAATCTGGGAATTTAATATATGTTATTAAATCTGATCTGGAAGCATTCAATGCTTATTCAAGACACGACAGACTTCTGTTAAAATTCAGTGGTTTGACTGATATTTCAAAGCTGGTTTCCTCACCACAGAAGGCTCTAAATATGCTGTGCCAAATAACCTGCGGGAAATTTCAACCGTAATGTCATGCTGAAGTGATTCACTGTTCAGATATTATCTGATCTTCATAAAGAGAGGAAAACAGCTTTACACTTGAGATGAACACTACAAGCCTCTTGCTCTCCAGCCTTAGACTTTCGATATTATGTTGTCTAGTCTCCATATTCTATATAAAGTTTTCTTTCTCCTGTAAGTACAAGGTACTGAGGTAAATGCCATCGAGAACAATCTATCACAAAGCTGCCTATTAGAATGTTTCCCGAGCAATTCAGCCATTTCAGCTAGTATTACTCTAATAGGACGAGACTAAAAGTCAGATAAGAGAGTCAGTGAAGTTGTGTTGTGAACCCAACAGGGGCATCATAACTAAGCGAGTCGAGGAAACAAAAATAAAGTCTAGACATAAACCAGAAGTTTTAGCTAATGAATTTTTTTATACACTCTCACATTACAATCAATGTGTTTAAAAGTCATGGAGATATGGTGCTCAAGGACATAGTTTAGTAGCTAAGTTAGCCTAATGGTTCGAATAGATGTTCTTAAAGCTCTTTTCCAAACTGAATGATTTTGTCATGGTTTGCTTTTTACGTGATGTTTGACTTGCAAATTTGCAAGCAGAGTTTTTGCATCTCTATGATAAGAAGGGGCCTGGAGCTTTATTGTTTCAAGTTTCCAGCTCCTCCTTCGCTTCACTTCTCATCTGGTTTTGGACATCAGCACATGTTGCTGAGTGCTGAATGTGGCACCTATTTTGCCCTGGAAATTTGATGAATAATGAGAGAGAGTAGCACCTCAAGAAAGGTTTTGTCTTAATTGTATAGTTTACTGACATGGCGAGAGTTCTCCTCTCATTTATGGCCATAGAAATTGGTGCTCTGGAAACAGAGGACAGGTGTGGCAGCACATGGAACAGAATGCTGGACTTTAAAACACCCACTGACACTGAGCGATGAGTGCATGGATTGAAAGAACCCCACTTTTTCACAAGGAGCAAGAACCGCTGGAAGTCTCTTCCCTTTGACGGGTTGGGGCTTGCATTTTGTCTCAGTTGTGTAACAACATGTGATTAATCTTTGCATATCTTCATGTGGTGTTTTACATGAGGTGAATTCTTTATGTTGTCGAATTAAATGTGCCTTGTTGGGTGTTTTCCCAAACTGATTTAGTTTTTGGGTTTGCTTCCAATTTCTAAGTGGTGTCCAAACTGTCCTTGGTTTGGTTTTGTTTTCATTTCAGCCGGTTAGTATATTAACTAAATTAATGGGTTAATTTTACCTTGGGATAAAACTCTCGATGTTCTTATTCCATGGTAATCCACATTATGCAGTAAGATCCGAAATACACAATGAAAACAATTTTGAGAAGAGTTCAGTCACTCCTGTTTTGAATTCTGTCAGCAACTGCTGCATAAGCATTCTTCCTGATTTAACAGTTTCAATTTTCAAAGCAATTTTATACTCTTTTAAGCCTCTTTAGACTAATTTTGAAATTTATATAGAATACATTTCTTAAATTTAATGGGGTAAAATCTTTAATTTTGTCAAAATAATGTTTTTAATTATGACTAATTTTTTTTCTCAACAGATCATTTTTCATCTTTTCCACCTAAAATGTAGACCTCTCTTCAAAGTAATGCTCTTATTGTGTCAGTGAATAAGGTGCAGTATCTATCTGTAAAAATTACATTTCAACATAGAGTAATTGTGCAACACATGTTCCTCATTTTCTTCATGTTCTGTAATGGCATTTCTTCTACGCAACCCTCAATCAAAAATTTCCAAATTCGATTTAGATTTTTCATATCTCTTAAGAATGCATAAATTTATATTACTATTTCTATACAATAGTAAGTATAACCACTGTTTTCAGTCTGCTAACATTACCTGTAGAACCATTAAAAAATAGATAAAAGATTAGCAAGAAAAATTAAATATTTTGCTAAATGCTATTATTCCTTGGATTAAGAAATGGTGTGAACAAAGGGGCAATCCCTATGAACATTGCAAAGTTGTTTCATCACTCTGATACAGGCATACAGCATTTTATGCACTGTGCACATTTTATAATGCGCAGGTTTTCCAGCAAGACAGCAAATATGACTGCATTTTTACAATCCAAAAGTTGTTTTCAGTTGTTTTACTTAGGAACTAGAGGATAAAACTAGGCTCTTCTCAGTGTCATCTAGTGATAGGACAAGGGGCAATGGGTGTCAGCTGGAACATAGGAAGTACCATATAAATATTAGAAGGAACATCTTTGCAGTGAGGGAGGCAGAGCACTGGAAGGGGCTGCCCAGAGGGGTTGTGGAGTCTCCCTCTCTGGAGATGTTTAAAACCCACCTGGATATGTTCCTGTGCAACTTGGTCTAGTTGACCCTGCTGTGGCAGAGGGATTGGACTATATGATCTTTTGAGGTCCCTTCTAATCCCTAATGATTCTATATAATCCTATGATTAGAAACTGTATGTAGAAAAGAATGGTAAGATCAGAGAAGTAATTTCTTAGAACTCTAGTGGGAACTTCAAGAGAGACTATAAAAGTACTTGTTGACTTCAAAGGACTTTGAATAGATTCCAAATGAGGTAGGGCTCTACACAAGTCTTTGCTGCTGTAATTAACTGTATTTGTGGCTTTGTTTTTATGCTTTTTTGTGTATTTTTAGGATACTTTTAATTCCTATTTCCATTTTGAAAATTTCCATAAAACAGGTGAGACTATCTAACTATTGCTGTGACCAGCAATGAAATTTGAATCTGCAGAGGCACCAAATTTTTTATCTTTTAGCTACAGCCACTAAAAAGTTACCATGACTTTCTCTGTGGAGTCACACTTCTAACACTTGACTATGTCAGTACTTCCAGATCTGCTATTTACCTGTTTAAATGCATATTTAATGGATTTTAATTGGAGGTAATTTAAATTTAATGGAATTTTGGAATAGCTTTCCCAGGACTTATCTTATTGGTTTTAAAAGAGTTGGTACTTTAAAAGTTTTTATATAAATTGAAACAGATTTTTCACTTTTAATTACCTTTAATGTATACTGGCATGAAAACCTTTGTCCCATTAAGTACCTTACCATTTAATTTTACACTCCAGAAGCATGTCTTCAGGGCAACAATTCCTATCGTTTCCAATGAACCTTATTAAAATAATTGGCTATTTATATAACAAGCATTTGACAAATCATTTTAACTGTAGTTGAGGAAAAAAAAACTTATTAAAAAGTGAATCAGCCTGTGAATCATTTCTTATTACAAGCAATGCTCCAAAAATCTCAACTTCACGAGTAAACTTAAATTATCCAGTACAAGACTGTAACTTCTAACTGGCTTGTTTTTCAAAATAGCAGAGATAGGCTCATGGCAAGAAGTCCAATTATTTTCAAAGCAAGCTTGAACCCAGATCAGTAAACGAGCGCATTTTCCTTCACATATCCCAAAATAATTGTATTATTTCAAAATGCAGTTGTTTAGGCATTTCAGAATAGAATGAGCACAAGGATACATCTTTTTCATGAGTACAGCTATGGCGTGTGTTTTGAAAAATGTTATTAGACCAACAAGTCCTGAAGGATAACATGATGGATGTCCTAAAATGACTAAAACAGATGGTTCTATTTGTTCACATGTCTGTATTTGACATACAAGAGGTGAAGTGTATTCCTTTATGGCCAATCTATATACATCTCATTTTGATCTAATGCAAAGTTGTCTGTGGAACTTCAGCACACTTGTGTAACTGCACATAAACGTCCTTCATGAAGGTCAGTTCTACTTTTTGCTAATTTGCTTTCAAATTCATAGTCCTCATGTTTGCTCATAAATATGTGTCTTTCTGCTTATGGATGTTATTGTTAGATTTAATCACACAAGTAATCCAGTGCTACAAACAGAACAGATTATTTCTTCTGTCATAGGTCTCTAACCATTTTTTCCACTTAGTGGCTGTAGAGTAACACATACTACTACATTTAACATGCATGGACAGATACCAAATAAAGAGCACATTTATAAAGCACTTAAGGTTACGAAGAGTTAATAAACAAATGGATAGCTCAATATCTAGTTAACCAAGTGCTGGTTATTCACTACAGCAAAACACGATACTCATAACCACAGATATAAACATTCATCTTGCAAGAGGAAGACCTAGGGAAGTAATAGTTATTCAGTCTCTCCTCAGTCCCTGGGAAGGTGATGAATAAAGATGTTCTGGAAAGCACTTCCAAATATGGAGGACAAGATGATGATGCAAAGGAGGCAGCACAGGTTTACAAAGGAGAAACCATGCTTGACTAAGCTCATAGCCTTCTACAATGAGATCACTGGGTCAGTGGGTGGTGGTGAGTAGCACATCTGTTTACCTCAATTTCAGTAGGACTTTCAACACTGTATCCCATAATATCCACACATGCAGACTGACAATGAGTCCTCATGGTCCACAACTACCATGAGACATTAATGTCAGCAGGTCAAGGGATGTGTTCTTTCCCTTAGCACTGGGGAGACACAAAATAGTTTTCACCTAATTCCAACAGCAGGGGCATCTTTCACTAGATCAGGTTTCTCGAAGATCCAGCCAACATGACCTTGAACGATTTGGGGCATGGGGAATCTGGAATGCTGTGTCCAGTGCTGGGCTTCCAAGTACAAATAAGATATGGACGCTAGAGCTAGTCCAGTACAAGGCTATGTTGGCTAGGGGACTAGAGCATTTGACCTATTAACTGATGCTAACAATGCTGAGACTTCTCAGTCCACAGAAGGAGAAGCTTAGGCGAGTCTTACAAGTGTGTATAAAGGATGGGAAGGAATTAAGACAAAAGATCCAGCAGTGTCCACAAATGAGACACTAATGAATCCATCTGAACACATTTCTTTACAGTGAGAGCAAGCAAACACTGGAGAGACACTGTGGAATGTCTATATGGGCAAATATTCAAATCATGATTGTACATGGTATTGAGCAACCTGCTCTGGATGGTGATGCTTGAGGATGGGTGTTGGACTAGGTGCCCACAGAATCATAGAATGGGTAAGGTTGGGAGGTACCTTAGAAATCTTCTACTCCAACCTCGCTGCCATGGGAAGCGATGTTTCTCAACCAGACTTGGTTGCTCAAGGCCTCATCCTACCTGGCCTTGAACACCTCCAGGGAGGGGGCAGCCACAACCTCTCTAGCAATCTATTCCACAGTCCTTTCACCAAAGAACTTCCTAAGATCTAGTCTAAACCTAGTCTCTTTCAGTTTCAAACCATTTGCCCTTGTCCTATCCCTAGAGACCCCTGTGAAAAGTCCCTCCTGTAGGGGACTTTGAAAAGCCTCCTGTAGGTTCTCTTCAGGTATTGGAAGGTAGCTATAAGGTACTCACAGTCTTCTCTTCCCTAAGCTGAACAACCTGAGCTCCCTCAACCTATCCTCATAGCAAAGGACAGTTAAGCCGTTGAATCATATTTGTGGCCCTGATCTCCAGAAGCCCCTTCCAACCTTAACAACGCTGAGAATCTGTGAAATATGGATGCAGCGAATATATGCCGTGTATACAGTGTGTTTGTGACAAATACACTTCTTTGCTAACCACTTACCCGTCATTTAATCTGTTGGAATATTGTAATTTCCCTGTCTTATCTTCAAACGTGAAAAGGGAGGCTGCATCTGTGTCCCCCCCCCCCCCATAAAAGAGGCAAAGTGTACATGAAGTGGCTTCCTCCTATCGCCAACAACTGTCTAGTACAGGAAGGGGAATATTTATGGCAGTGACTTCTGTCTCCATCTGACTGACAGCTCTATTATCTCAGGGCACATACACTCTGGTTGCTCTTCGTGACTCACAGAGAGTTATATGCCCCACACTGAAAACATCTATCAGAACTGGAACTAGTATTTATGGTGGGTGGCCCAGGCAATGTCACCTTTGCCTGATGATCACATCAAATAAGAGCTTATCCAAATAGGTTTATGCTTTGTCCACAACTATGTTCAGCAGCTAAGCAACTGCCTTCCAGAGTATACCTAAAATCTGTGCCAGAACTTGGGGCCAGGGTGGTACAATCCCTGCAAAAGATACTTGGTTCTGCTGAGATATGGGAAGACGTTCTCTCTCTCTTAGTGCACTGAAATAAATGTCAGAAATAAATACTGTGAACTCTGCATTTTAGATTCCGGCAAAGGTTCTTTTTACCTTTCACTTTTTATCCTGATTTTGATGCTACATCTTCTGTAGTGTTTTTCTGAAGCTCCCATATATATTAAGTATGACTGACAAAGAAAATAGAAAGGATGAGGAAAAAGCAGACTTAATTCTCTCTAACAAGGAAAAATACTGGTATGGAGGATAATATTGCTTTTAAATAAACACTGAAAAATACATGAGAGCAATGACTGCAAAGACAGCTCTGTTAGATACAGAAAACGACTGAAGAGATGACAGTTTCAGAACCTGGTATCTTACTGAGTTGTGTGGAGGAGAACAAACACTTTACAATTGTAAAACAACTCAATAGTATTACGAATGTTATCTATGATTTTAACTAAATAGCAATTTAAAATGGTCCTTTTTTTTTTGTATAATATATACACATATGGGCCACAGACCATCAATTTGCCAATAGTTTTTTATCGTAAAGAGTCAATTCCTGAACGCTATAATTTTTGGCTACTCATGGCCAAGCACACAGACCCCAAAAGTCCTTCTGAGACTGTAAGCTCCATGTACTCAGGCAGAAAAGTATCAGAGTAAGAACTAATACGGTCCTCTGGAAAGCCTAAGCACTGTCTATGCTTTTACTAACAGCAGTTACCAAAAGGGGGTGTATCAGTTTCACTAATATGTTAGGAAGAGAGAGGGGCCAACTCCACCTCTGCGGATTACTCTCTCCCCACATCTCTAGAACCTGCACTGCCTACATGCAGAGATCTGATCCCTCCAAAAATACCTTCCTGTACTTAGTTTGTGCAAGCCTGGTGAGAATATTTAGAGTGAAGTCTGATGAGAACACACTCTCAGGACAAAGGAGCATGTGTGGCAGAATCAGGCAATCACAATTTTGGTGAGATCAAAGTCAGGCCAGGTCATGAGGCTGCAGAAAACCAGTTGCCTCTCATGATGTCAAATGTGAAAAAGTCGTAAGACAATGAAGATAAACAGGATCTATTTGTTCTTTTCAGTGTTTTTTAGTGTAGGTTCAGACAGATCATGTCTATGCTTGTAAGCAGCATGGCTTCACAGGACTACACATACCTCAGGGGTGGTTTTTCACAGAATCACAGAACGTCAGGAACTGGAAAGGACCTTGAAAGATTATCTAGTCCAATCCACTGGCCACATATATGTTCTAGGCTGCACAGAACGTCCATTATCCACTGCAAATGTTTTATGTCAATTTTTAATGTGTACCCTGGGAATTTTAAGTAGCAGACTATTTTGGTTTAGATTACTTTGATCTCAAAAGGATCCAGTTCTTATGCTTTGAGACTGCTGTAAAATGAAGAAAAACACAGTAAGCGGAAATGATCAAGAAGATTTCTTTAAAAATGCCATCCTGATTCAAACTAAAGCACCATCAGATGTCCTACAGAAATAATTGTATGTTATCTAACACATCAGAATAAGTGCAAGCTAGAAGAATATCCTGGGTATTAATATGCAAATGTGACAGCACCATGAGTTTTGCTTGAGATATTTTATGAATACAGAGGGAATACATTTGTAATGCAGATTGGTGTGTATGTTAGTCTATTATCTCATTATATTGAGCTTCAAGCCCAAGTACTGTTTTGTCAAGTTTGGCACACATAGGCAGTAAGTCTGATGATGTATCCTTCTCTCCCTCAGTACACTGCTTACAAACAAACTCATTGATCTCAAATGTGCATCACAGAATCACAGAACATCAGAGATTGAAAGGGACCTCAAAAGACCATCTAGTCCAATCCCTCTGCCACAGCAGGATCACCCAGACCAAGTCACACAGGAACATATCCAGGCAAGTTTTAAGCGTCTCCAGAGAAGGAGACTCCACAACCCCTGTGGCCAGCCCCTTCCAGTGTTCTGTCATCCTCACTGGGAAGAAGTTCCTTCTCATATTGATGTGGAACCTCCTACATTGCAGCTCACACCCATTGCCCCTTGTCCTATCATTGGACGACACTGAGCAGAGCCTGGCTCCATCCTCCTGACACCCACCCCTCACATATTTATAAACATTAATGGGTCACCCTTCGTCCACGTGAATAAATGTTACTTGTTATTTCAAGAGAGTGTCTAGGCTACTAAATATACTTCTGGATCTTTCTAAAAAGTTCTTTGGCTTCTCCTAACTGTTCACTGACCCTACAGCACAAAAGCCACCTGATGATTTCATTTCCTGCTTTCTTTGAGTTATGGAAATGTTGCCGTGTGAATTGAGTTCTAGACATTAAAGTTGGTCATATAATTTTGAGCTAGTTCAATGAACAGAAACCCTTATATTCTACACAGTAATAGGGAACAACACAGCCATGTGCAAGAGTGAGTTCCTAAAACAAATACGAATTTTTAATTCTGCATCCTTGACACACCTACAAACACAGATGGCTGAACACAGCAGTTCTTACAACAGCACAATTGAAATAAACCAAAAATCAAAACCCAGCAGAAATATCTACATAAAAAACTCCTCTTTTTATCCTAAAGGCTGCTTCCTACACAGATGGATCAGACTGTGCCACTGTTGTGACAAAATTCTAAATGAGAAGTTTTGTCTAATTAAATAACGAGGTTTCATTTCAAGGTTTCATTTATCTTCATTATCTCCTCTCCCAAATTTGCTGGCTTATCTGTGATGACTCTGTGAGCTCAACAAAGACAAAAAGCAATCCTTCCTTTAGAGCTGTGGTGTGGCTGTGCTGATCCTAAAACATCACAATGTTTGGAAGTGCCTTATAATTCCATTTTTTTGTCTAAATGGACATAAAAAGTGGGGAGAAGTAACAGAGGGCAGGTGCTTTGACCTTCCTCTAACCATACATAATTCTGTTGTGGTTTATTGATTGTTCTCTCATGTGGGATCATTGCACCCTCAGCAAGATTACAGATTGAAACAAGCTGAGTGCTGCAGTTGACATACTGAAGGGATGTAATCTGCAGGGACCTCAACAGGTTTTGGGAGTGGGCCCGTATGAACGTCATGAAGTTCAACGAGGGCAAGTGCAAAGTCCTGCAACCTGATCCAGGAGAAGATGTCCCTGCTCACTGCGGAGGGGTTGGGCTAGATGACCTTTAAAGGTTCCTTCCGACAAACGTATTTAGAGATTCTATGAGTAGGGCAATCCCCAACACCAGTACACGCTGGGGATGAAGAGACTGAGAGCAGCCCTGCAGAGAAAGACTTGGAAATACTGGGGGATGGAAAACTGTACGTGAATCAGCAATATGTCATGGCAACCCAAAAAGCTAATCATATGTGGCCAGCAAGTTGAATGAGGTGACCTGCTGCTCCACACTTTTGAGACCCTCAGCTGGAGTACTGTGCTCACCTCTGAGGTCTCCAGTATGAGAAAGAAGTGGACTGGATGGAGTAGATACTCCTCCACATGAAATCTATGAAAATGGTCATGGGGTGGAACATCCTGGCTACAGAGGAAGCCTGAGAGAGTTTGGGTTATTCAGCCCAGAGGAGAAAAGGCTCTGGGGAGACCTAATTGTAGCCAGTCATCATATAAGAAGAGCTTACAAGAAAGATTAAGAGAGACATTCCACATAAATATGAGAAGGGACTTCTTCAAGATGAGGGTGATGGAACACTGGAATGGACTGGGCTGCGAGGGGTGTTGTGGAGTCTCCTTCTCTGGAGACGTACAAATCCACCTGGATATGTTCCTGTAGCACCTGATCTAGGGGATCTTACTGTGGCAATGGAATTGGGCTAGATGATCTTTCACGGTCCCTTCCAATCTCTAATGTTCTGTGATTCTGTGGATCCTGTGGTGACAGGACAAGGGGCAATGGTTTTAAACTTTAAGAGGCGAAATTAGTATTAGGCATGAGGAAGAAAATTTTTATGGGGGTGGTGAGACAGTAGAATAGGTTACCCAGAAAAGCTCTGGATGGCCTGTCCCTGGAAGTGTTTAAGGACAGGTTGAATGGGATTTTGAGCAAACCAATCTAGAAAACTATCTATCTGCATATGTCAGGGGATTGAGCTAGATGATGGTTCAAAATTCCAGCTCAAGCCATTCTGTGATTCTATGATCTACAGCATCTTCTGCAAGAGGTTGCAAATATTAGCATGTTCAACAATAATAATTCCATGCTAATGTAATAATGTGGTTAACATACTCTTAAAAGTTTGTTCTTGATGCACCGTCTTGAAGAGAAGTGACTTGTTGGGGACATCTCAATGTTACACCTCTTAGCACCGCAAGGCTGTGAACTCATGGACAAAGCTTAATCACAGAATCACAGAGTATTAGAGATTGGAAGGGACCTCGAAAGATCATCTACTCCAACCCCCCTGCCACAGCAGGATTTCCCAGACCAAGTTGCACAGGAACATAACCAGGCAGGTTTTACATATCTCCAGACAAGGAGACTCCACAACCGCCCCTGGGCAGCCCGTTCCAGTGCTCTGTCACCCTCACTGGAAAGACGTTCCTTCTCATATTGATGTGGAACTACTTCTGTTCCAGCTTACACCCATTGCCCCTTGTTCAATCACTAGATGACATTGAGAAGAGCCTGGCTCCATCATCCTTTAAAGAAAAGGGCTCATTACTGTGCAGAAAGCCAAGGATCTTGCTATCAATAAACAGCATTCATTGACTGTTAGAAAGATGGAGTTGTATAAAGAGATGGAAAGAGTGTAGCACTTGTCAAAGTTACAAACATGATGGTAAAAGTTAATAACAAAAATCAGTTAGGATCACTAACGCTATTTAGAGGACCTCAGCAACAAATAAGGTGAATTTAGGCTTTCCAGTCGCTGTTATTTCATTAGAAGTTTCTTTTCCTTTGCAGAGCCTTTCTATGCCAAATCTTTGATAAAACAGCTTTGAGCACGCTCCTGCAGAGAAGGTTAAGACTGAACATAAAGAAAATGGACAATCATATTTCTGAAAAGATGCCAAAAACATAATTTAGAGTTTGTGAAATGAAATACAGAAAGTAAATCAGTAAGAAACACTTGTTTTCTCAACTCTAATACTTAAAAGGGAAGGAAAGAATAGCATTCACGTATTACAAAGTAAGCTTTTCAGTGAAGAAAACAATCCTGTACCACTTCTCATTGCAGAATTGAAATGAACATGTACCTCTTGGTAAGTGTGAAAGGGAACCCAAGAAAGGAGAACACAAAAGGCCAAAATGACATTGAGGTCCTAGAAAATAGCTTTGGCTTGCTTGAAAGCGTATTATTGAAGAAAGCAGAAAAAGTTTACACAGTGCATGGAACAACGGGTTATTAACTGATCAAGTACGAGTGTAACCCACCAAGAGATTCTGAATTCATTGTTGCTGCTCTAACACAGTCAAGTAAACTTTCTTGTGGCATAAACTGAAATGTGAATGTGTCATGTGAAATACCCTACCATTAAATAGGAGACATTATATGTAAGCAACATAAACTCTAAACTCTGATGTGACAGCTTAAGGACAAAACAACCCATGACAGTAGATGTGAAAAACACCAAATAAATCAGTTCCTTCTCTGTTACTGAGAGCTTCACGTAAGTCATAAAGCTACTTACCATTTTATTGAACTATATATCAGTTACGAAATGAGTGTAACTACATAATTCTCATATTTTTCCATGTTCCCATGCTATTTAATCATTGAACATCTAAGAGAGAATCTTTGTGGATTAATGCAAATTTGTGTTTTCCTGCAAAATTTGCAAGATTCTTTGTTAGTATTTTTGTGTAATTGGGGAACTGAAAAAATTCTCATTCTGAGGGTTAATGATTAGTCTAGATGATCTCAAAGGTCTTTTCCAACATATGTGATTATGATTCCTGTGAAACACATTGAAAACATGTGTTAAAGTGTTTATGTTCTAAAGACCACAGTGTGTGATGCTGATATTACAATGGGATTACTACTGTTGTGTTTAAAGAGATAATTTTCATTTAGTACTTAAAACTAATTCAAATATAAAAAGGAAATTTTTGTATGTGCAGAATGTCTTCATGTGTTTCCTTTTCAACGTATAACATGAACAAATTTAATGTCTCTGACAGTCAAACATCAATTAACGTATTTCCACAATAAAATAATGATAATCCTTAACAAAACAATAATTAGGGGAAAAGATATTTACTTTCCTACAAAAGATGTTTATAAAGGCCATTGACAACCTAAGTGACGTCCATACCATAGAAACACATGTCTTCTAAAAGCACCACTCATAGTATCGTTCAGTGCTATCGTGGTTTGAAAATTAGTAGAATTTTCAGACTTACAGGTTTGTGCTTTTATGAAGGAAAGAAAACATCCTG
>JAOXOE010030302.1:0-13266 GCA_028565055.1 Phoeniculus purpureus | reverse complement strand
GGGGTGGGGCGGGACGGGGGGCTGCGGGCTGACGGCGGTGCGGGGAGGAGGGATCTCCTGCCGCGCTCTGTTCCGTTCCGGTCGCTGGCGGTGCGTGATGGAGGCGCCCTGGCGCCAGGGCGGCCGGGGCCGGGGCAGGGGCCGCGCCAGGCCTGGGGACGCTCCAGCTGTCCGGCCCCCAGCGCCGAGGGCCCGCGGCGTTGGCCGCGGTTCGACTGCGGGGAGCTGCGGCGAGGAGAGCAGCGGTGAGTGGGGCCACTCCGGGCTCAGCAGCCGCCGTGGCCCGGAGCTCTGAGGACTGCAGCCGGGCCATGGGAAGCCCTTTGCCAGCGTGAAGTGTGCCGCGGGACCCGGCCCCGCTCCCAGCTGCGAGGCGGTTCGGGCCCAGCCTTGGGTACCTGCCGAGGGGAACTCACCCCGGGGCTGGGCTCTGGGTGTCCTGTCTCTGAAGTGATGGATGAAGCGGCTGCTTACCACCACGGGCCGCACAGTATTGCCCAGTACCTGGGACCGGAGCGGGCCTCCCAGTGCTCAGCTTGCTGTGGGTGCGGGTTAA
Organism: Phoeniculus purpureus; assembly: GCA_028565055.1. NCBI lineage: Eukaryota > Metazoa > Chordata > Aves > Bucerotiformes > Phoeniculidae > Phoeniculus > Phoeniculus purpureus. The sequence continues at coordinate 12,710 of JAOXOE010030302.1, read as the reverse complement.
TGTTGGTAGATACTTTCCAGGTAGAGAAGTGATAAATCCTGACCTCTTTTCAGTAGCAACGTGGTTTCTTGAGGAAAGCCTTCAAGTTAAACCTGATGAAATGCTTGTAGGGCTGTAACACCTCCTGTATGAGGACAGGCTGAGCAAGTTGGAGTTGGTGGTTGTTGTTCTGCCTGGAGAAGAGGAGGCTTCTAGATGACCTTCTAGCAGCTTTCAAATTTCTGAAGGGGGGCTACAAGAAATCTGGGGGTAGGGCTTTTGACCCAGGTGTGTAGTGAGAAGAAATGGGGAAATGGTTCTGGGCTTGAAGAAGGGAGATTGAGAGTTGGACTTGAGGAACAAATTCTTTGCTATGAGGATGTTTAGATGCTGAAACATGTTGACCAAGGCAGTTGTGGCTACCCCCTCCCTGGAAGTGTTGCGGGCCAGGTTGGCTGGGGCCCTGAGTAACCTGCTCTAGTGAAGGTGTCCCAGCCTATGCAAAGGGGTTGGACCAGGATGATCTTTGAGGTGTCTTCCAACCCTGGCCACTCCATGGTTCTGTGATGAATCACATTGATTCAGTTGTCTACCACGAACAACTAGGAGGTGCTTAGGACCTGAGATATGCCGAAGAGCTTTATATCTTTATGGTATGCAATCTTACAGGCATTTTTGTTTGTTACGAACTCCATTTAGTTATAGAATGTTTTTCGTCTATGAAGAGTGATAATTTTCAGAATCTCAGATGATCCTTTGAAAAGTTTCAGAAGTTCTGTTTTGAACAGTTCAGCTCCTGCAGCTTGGAGCTGCCTTTATAGTTGCTCGCAGCTTTGTATTTCCTTCAGAGTAGTTTTGCTTTGCCTTTCCCAATCTTTGTCATTCGTATCTATTATATTGGATATTGTATCTCATGTCAGAATATTTTGCATACAGTAACATCCAAAAAAGCTTCTATTAAAAATACCCTTTTACAATCCAGTGTTGCCACCTGTGAAACAGCATGAACCCACTGTTCTGATAAATATTTGTTGGATGGATGGAGATCAATAAAAGTAATAACAATTTAAAAAAAAAGCCAGATGCTAGGAGAGGTACCTGTAGGGTACTGGCAAATTACAACAATTGCTCATGTCAGGAATTGCCTGTTTTGTATTGTTTTTCGTTATACTATGGAAGATATGTTTGTGTGGGTTGTTTGTATCTGTTGGGTTTTTTTAAGTATCGTTTTCATAAAGCAGCATTATAGACGCTTCATGGAAAGGCCTTGAAACAGGCTGCACAGCCATTCCAAACTCTAACAGCAGAGAAGATCACCTAAATTACCCAATACTGGACTCTGAGTGTACAAGAATTGCTGTAACTACCCAAAACTAAGCTCAGCAATCTGAAGAGATTGCGGGGGGGTGGTGGGGGCTGAGAGCAGGGTGGGAGAAACAGTGAGGGGGAGGAGGAGAAGAAGAGAAAGGATAGTGGAAAAGAAGGAGGAAAAGTGGGAAATCAAGTTCCAGATCACTCCAGGATGCAGTCACAGGCTCACTCTTCTGCATTGTCTCATCCTGGCTGGAGGGGGGTGATGGTAAAGCCTGCCGCACTGTTCCAATCTCTCCCTTTTAAACTCCCTACCAGCTGGTCTTTTTCTTCTCCCCAACAGCATGGGGAATCTTGCAGATGAAACATTGTGATTCCTTGAGGGCAGAAAACTTCTCATGTTCTCAGGCTCTACAGATTCCATTCCCATACAGAGCATCACCAGGTGCAGGGTTCACAGGTTATCTTACAATTGTTTGAACCATCTTACTTGTTAATCAGAGCCTGACAGTAATGCGCAGTAAGGAAGAAAAAACAATTTCTCCCTTACTCTGTGGCACTGACTGCTCTTAAAACATGAATTAAAACATGAAATCAGAAACCTTTTAAGGAGAAGTGCAGGTGAAGGTATCTACAACTGAATGTGGGTATGGGGGTTGATTAGCCTGGAGGAGAGGGGACTCAGAGGAGACCTTCTCCCTGTCTACAACTACCTGAAGGGAGGTTCTAGTCAGGTGGGGATCAGGCTCTTCTCCCAGGCAGCTAGTGCCAGGATGAGAGGTCAGGGCCTGACGCTGCCAGGGCAGGTTTGGGTTGGATGTTAGGAAGCCCTTCCTCAGGAAAAGGGTGATCAGACCCTGGAATGGACTGCCCAGGGCAGTGGTGGGGTCCTCATCCCTGGAGGTGTTGAAGAACAGACAGGCTGTGTCCCTTAGTGCCCCCTGGTCTGGCCTCTGTGGTGATGTTAGGTCCTGGTCTGGTCTGGATTTGCTCAGAGGGCTTTTCTAGCCTCAGTAATTCTGGGATTCTGTGGTCACAGTATTAATAATTATTAATCTGTTCTCTTGATAGAATTCTCTTCACAGAAGAGATTTGAGGAAATTAAGAAGGCTAATCAGGCTGCAGCAAAAAAGCTGGTTGAAGACCAGTTTAGCTCTTCATCTGAAGAAGATGATGAAGATGCTGAAGTAAAACAAGGGAAGATTTTGGCCAAAACATTTACCATTTACACCAGTCAAACCGGTAATATATATTTTTTAAATTTATTGACTTACTTTGATGTGAAAACGTAAACAGTTCTGTATTAGATCCCTTTTTTCCACTGTAATTGTAGGGGAAGTGCTTTTTCCTTCTGTCTTGTATTAAGAATATTTTTTCCCAGCAATGCATGTTGGCAGTATCTCTTGCCTTTTCATGCAGAATCAATGTATAACATTGAAACTGTCTTCTGATGATGTGGCTTTGTAATTCTGTGCAACTGGCATCTGTGCAGATTGAAAAACCAACTTTTGCAGGTCAAACATTACTGATTGGATGGGACGTTTCCAGATGAGAGCAACTAAAGTGCTGAGAGGGCTGGAGCACCTCCACTCTAAGGACAGGCTGAGCAAGTTGGGGTTGTTCAGCCTGGAGAAGAGGAGGCTCCCAGTTGACCTTCTAGCAGCTGCCCAATATCTTATGAAGGGGACTACAAGAAAGCTGAGAGAGGGCCTTTGATGTGGGTGTGTAGCAAGAAGACAAGGGGAAACGATTCCAGACTTGAAGAGGGAAGATTGAGGTTGGACATGAGGAACAAATTCTTTGCTGTGAGGGTGGTGAGATGCTGGAACAGGTTGCCCAAGGCAGTTCTGGCTGCCCCACCCCTGGCAGTGTTGAAGGCCAGGTTGGCTGGGGCCCTGAGTAACCTGCTCTAGTGAAGGTGTCCCTGCCTGTGCAGGGGGCTTGGATCTAGATGATCTTTAAGGTCCCTTCCAACCCTGGCCATTCTACAATTCTGTGATTCTGTGATTCAGACAATGAGGACATTGTTGGAAAATTATTGTCTGAAATGCAATAGTAAATAGTGTTCTTTTCTCCCATTACATTATATTTTCTTTTAAAAAAAAACCTGAAGGTGAATTGAGGAAAAGTAAGAAACATGACCGAGATTATTTTTACTCCCCTTTCCTGTTAAGACCTGATTTACATGCAAAAAATTGTTTCCGTTTTATTTGTACATTTATTATTATTAAGATACCTTTAACTTAGTGTACTGTTGGTGTGGTTTCTGTGCAGCAGAAGTTATACACAGGGCAAGCACCGGGATAATTAGGTTACAATTAAGCCTTCAATTCACCCATAAAATTCACATTAATGTAATTGGGAGCTGTACAAATGAACCAAGGGCAAGAAGTTACTTTAGGTCCTGCGGCCTTCTGGAGCACTGTGAAGCTGCCAGTTGGTATTAAAGGTTATTTCTTTGCTTTCACTGTTCTGTGAAAGGACAATTTGAAGTATAAAAGGAAAGTTTTGGCTGCACGATACTGACTGCTGGATATTCTGATGCTATTTGCTGTCCAAACAACAGGTAAAATTTGGTTATTCTAACTGATACCAAATCATTCCAAATTAAAAGGTAGATTTTTACCTTGCCCTCAGTTTGTCTTTGAAGACGACTGTACCAGAACCTTAAAGCAGAGTGTGATTTTTGTCCAGATATAGAGAGAGTCCAGCGCAGAGATAATGAAGAGAGTGGAACATCTCCCTGATGAGGAAAGGCTGAGGGAGCTGGGTCTCTTGAGCTGGGAAAAAAGAAGACTGAGGGGTGACCCCATTAATGTTGATAAATATGGAAATCATAGGTTTCAGTAGGATGGAGCCAGGCTCTGCTCACTGTCATCCAATGATAGGACAAGCGGCAATGGGTGTGAGCTGGAACCAATACAAGGAGGAACTTCTTGACAGTGAGGGTGACAGAACACTGGAAGGGGTTGCCCAGGGGGTTGTGGAGTCTCCTTCTCTGGAGAAGTTTAGAACCCACCTGGGTATGTTCCTGTGTGACTGGATCTAGGGGATCCTCCTGTGGCAGGGGGATTGGACTGCATGATCTTTCAAGGTCCCTTCCAATTCCTAACGTTCTGCGATTCTGTCTTAATAGACATTTTCTTAAATCCAGAAGCTAGACAAACAGAAAATAGAATTGATGCAGCATATGAGTTTACTTACTGTTCATTTTGACGTCTTTTATTTCAGCTTTATGTGGAATATTTTCCTACTGAAATATCAAACAGCCCGTCTCTGGCTTGGTTAAGGTTCACTGCACTAATATTGTCCTATCCACCTGTCCATCATTGTCATTGGCTCATAAAAGTAGAATTCCTCCCTAGTTACCTCTAGTAAATAGTCCAGCCATACGTATCCTAAATAAAGCACTTATGCTGAAAAGAAGATGCTCTACACACAGACTCTATTTCCATGTCTACCTCAGTACTGTTATTGGAAAGATTTTTTGATGCATCTTAGTTACTACACCAAGTTCTCCATGCCAACTAAACCACAGCATGCTACACTGGAAAGGATAGGAAGGGCACACCAGCTAGAAGACTGCTTTTCATAGGATAGAGTTTGGGCAATATGCTTGTGAACAAACTGGTCAAAGGTGTAAGTGTTGTCGTTAAAGTTACATGTCAATAGTGGTATGTTCATCTTTTCAATTAGGGTGGTGAAACACTGGAACAGCTTCACCAGAGATAGAAGCTCCATCCCTGCAGGCATCCAAAATCAGGCTTGATGGGGCTCTGGGCACCCTGATGTAGTTTAAAGATGTCCCTGCTCACTGCAGGGGTGCTGGACTAAATGGCCTTTACAGGTCCCTTCCAGCCCAAGACATTCTACAATTCTATGATTTCAGTAAGAAATGCAGGCTGGAGATAAAATGGGAAAGGAAAATAATCATCAGAAAGAAGTTGGAAGGTAAGATGAGGAAAAGTTTAAAGACTACTTGGAGCTCATTATCCGATCTTTTTTAGAAGTTCATTTCTATTGCAGATTGCCCACTTCTGCAAATGCTTTCAGACATCACAGCTCCTCTGCCATTCACACAGATTATAGAAAACAAAAATACGACATTCCAGTCTGCCCTGGGTCCAAAGGCTTGGGACTCTTGGTACTTGAAAACTGAAAGGGTTTGCACAGTTCCTCCTTCACAATTTAGGAAGTGTCTTATCAGTTTAGCTGCTGTTATTATGTTGTAGGCAGCAGAATAGCTGACAAGAAGAATTTTTAATTCAAAGCTTCTGCTCAACAGATCATAGCAGAGAAGTGACCTAGAATCCTGTAGATTTTCTGTGGAAGCCAAGCTGGCAGTTACAGAGCCTGTAGAGATTATTTGTAAAATATCACTGTTTCTGAAAAGAAATACTACAGTCTTCTGAGTCCCACCTGGCCTACACAGTCAGGATGGCGGTGTCTGTGTAGACATGGAGTCCTTTTTATCTAAGCTTGTCAATTTTTAGCCTCAGTAGTGAGTTCCTCATGAAAGCTTTAATGACTACTTCCCAAGTAGTCGTTTAAGAAGATGTTCTTTGGATGAAGGGAAAACACATGAGTATAAATAAATACTAATATGAATATAAATAAATACTTGCATTTCAACAGAGTGACCCATACAGGAAAAAACTGTAACCAGTGATCCTAAGACTGTGCAACAGAAAGTAATTATAAATGTAAATACATAATTCTATTACTTAATCTCTTTTTTATTATAACAATGGTTGTGCTTACTATTTTTCTTTTCACAGAATCACAGGGATTGGAAGGGACCTCGAAAGGTCATCTAGTCTAACCTCCTGCCACAGCAGGATCACCTAGACCAAGTTGCACAGGAACATGTTTCCAGAGAAAGACACTCCACAACCCCCCTGGGCAGCCCCGTCCAATGCTCCGTCACCCTCGCTGTAAAGAAGTTCCTTCTGATATTTATATGGAACCTCCTATGTTCCAGCTTACACCCACTGCCCCTTGTCCTATCGCCAGATGACACTGAGAAGAGCCTGACTCCATCCTCCTGACACCCACCTCTCACATATTTATTAACATTAATGAGGTCACCCCTCAGTCTCCTCTTCTCCAAACTAAAGAGAGACAGCTCCCTCAGCCTTTCCTCATAAGGGAGGTGTTCCATTTACCTCATCATCCTCGTTGCTCTACCCTGGACAGCAGCTCTGTGTCATTCCTGAACTGAGGGGCCCAGAAATGGACACAATACTCCAGATGTGGTCTCAGCAGGGCAGAGTAGAGGGGGAGAAGAACCATCTGCTAACCACCCGAGTTCTGATCCACCCCAGGATGCTGTTGGCCCTCTTGGCCACAAGAGCACATTCCTGGCTAGTCATCCTGCTGTCCACTAGGACAGGTACATGTCCCTTTCTCCTACATTGCTCTCCAACAGCTCAGTCCACAACCTATTCTGGTACCTGGGGTTGTTCTTGCCCACATGCAAGACTCTACACTCACCCTTGTTGTACTTCATTAAATTTCTCTTTGCCCAGCTCTCCAGCCTGTCCACGTATCGCTGAATGGCAGCACAGTCTGCTGGGGTGTCGATGACTCTACCCAGCCTTGTGTCATCAGCAAACATGCTGACAGTGCACCCTAATCCCTCATCCAATTTATTAATGAATAGATTGAATAGGACTAGTCCCAGTAACGACCCTTGGCGGACTCCACTAAATACAGGCCTCCTCTGTCCCATTGACCACCACTTTCTGGCTTCTATCCTGCAGCCAGTTCATGATCCACCTCACTACCCAATCATCTAGTTCACACTGCCTCAGTTTGGCTGTGACAATGCTATGTGAGACTGCGTCAAATGCCTTACTGAAGTCAAGATAGACCACATCCACCACTCAGCCATCATCTATCCAACTGGTTATGCTCTCATCAAAGGCTATCAGGTTGGTCAAGCATGACCTCCCCTTGGTGAAGCCATACTGACTGTCTCTAATGACCCTCTTGTCTTTGATGTGCCTAGAGAAAGCATCCTGGACAAATTGTTCCATCACCTTTCCTGGGATGGGTCTATAGTTACTTGGATCCTCCTTCTTACCCTTTTTGAAGACTACAGTGACATTTGCTATCCTTCAGTCTCTAGGCACCGCTCCTGATCCCCAGGACTTGGAAAAGATGATGGAGAGTAGCTTAGCAATGACTTTTCCCATCTCCCTTAGCACTCGTGGGTGCATCCCATGAGGGCCCATGGATTTATGTACATCCAGTTTTCTCAACTTATCCTGAACCCAGTCCTAATCAACCAAGGCAGGCTCCTCTCTTTTCTCAACTTCCTTTGGAGCCTCAGCAGTCTGAAGCTTGATATCAAGACAGCCCCCTGAAGTACAGACAGAGGAAAAAAGGTGTTCAGTATCTCTGCTTTCTCTGTATCCTCCGTCTTTAGGGCACCCACCTCATTCAGCAGGGGGCCTACATTGCCTCTAGTTTTAGTTTTACCAGCAGTGTATTTGAAGAAGCCCTCTTTGTTGCCCTTGACCTCTCTTGCTAGGTTTAATGCCAAGGATGCCTTGGCTTTCCTAGTTGCATCCCTACATTCTCTCAGCAGAGCCTTATAATCACCCCAAGTGGCCATCCCCTCCTTCCATGACCTATATACTTTCTTATTCTTCTTCAGTTTGCCCAGCAGCTCCCTGTTTAACCATGCAGGTCTTCTGGCTCCCTTCCTTGACTTCCTTCTTTTTGGGATGCTCTTGTGTTGTGCTTCAAAAAATTGGTCTTTGAATGTTAGCCAGCTACCCTGAGCTCCTTTCCCTGCCAGTACCCTGTCCCTTGGGATTTCCCCTAGCAATTGATTGAAAAGGCCAAAGTTGGCCCTCCTGAAGTCCAGGGTTGTGATTCTGCTAGGTATTCTGTTCCTACCACACAAGACCCTGAACTCCACCATCTCATGGTCACTGCAATCCATGATGAAATAAATACTATATGTCCTCACAAGGGAAATAGCTGCAACAATCTCGATTGAGGGATTACATGCTACAGAGTATGTGGTAGCAAGTTAATTAATAGGTTCGCATAGTCTAGACCTTGAATAAGTGCCCAAATTGAATTTAACTACATTTGCAAGCAGGGTGGTAATTCAAATTTAGGTCTTTTCTAATCAATACAAGTAATTTCCAACCTGCTGACAGGTATTATTCTCATACTGCAGAGATATTCAGCTGCTTCATCTGGTTCTTCTATAGGACAAACTGTGTTTACATTTCTATACGTTATGGTAAGGTTTAGCCTCATTTGTAAGATGAGTTACTCATCTAAGACTTCAATTCCCCTTTTCTATATCAGAATGTAAACAAATCAACTGAAGAACTTTTTTCTACAATCTGTAAAGTTCTATTTCTATTATCTTTTCAGCACTTTTTCAAGTTCACAATAAGCCAATTATCTTTCTTGAACTGCTCAGATTTTAATGAAGCCTTACTTCAATGACAACACTCTTGCGTTGAGCTCTTTGATATTGTTTCCTTTTGTCATCTTTCAATCTTTCTGTCAATCCCTTTACTTTCCTGGTTCCGATTGTGAAGTCATGCTCTTACAAATTAGATCTCTCTAACGTTAGAATAGATTTTCTAGTGACAGAACTGTGAGTTTCAGGGACTTTCTCACTTGAAATATGTCAGCAGATAAGACACAGAATGGTTTACCACTACTAAATGAAGTGGGTTAAAACTAAGAAACTGCTTTGCTCCCGGGTTTTACGCACCACTTTTGTGGTGGGTTCAAGATCAGAGTTAAAGATAAAGGAAAAGAAAACAAAGCAGTTAGGTCTCGATGAGATCTCAGATAAAATTTGCCAGAATAGATACCTTAGGGAAAATGGAAAAGGGTTTATTAACTCTGTAACTGTACACAGAAAAGAAGAAAAGGTTAAGCAAGTTAGTGCACACACACTAGAAACTGTGTCACAAATGCCATCACATATTCCAAGAAAAATACGATGGGAGATCACTATCGGTCCTTGGGTCTTTTTCACATTAGAGACCTGGGAAAAGAACGTGTCAGTCAAGTAGAGAGGAGTATTACCAATCTCTCCATTATTCATGTGTCACCCCTGCCTGCGAAACAGCGGCACCCCGGCTGTCCAGTCTGGTGAATTCTTCAATTCTTCAGCGTAGTTTCTCCATCTTAATGCTCATCGGACAAGCCTGATTCGTCAGCACCTGAACTGCATCCCTCGATGTAGGAGACATCTTTGTTTGCTTTCAAACAAAGAACCCAGACTCTGTCTTTTATGTCCAGGGTTTAAGAATTCTCGAGTCCTTCTGCTTTCTTCATTTAAGCCTGGAGGAATTGTCCCCAATACTTGAGCATCTCCAATTTTTCTCAGTGGCAGAAATGACAAACAGTCTCTCTTCCTGCTGATCAGTGCTCTCCAAGATGGCAGTGGCATGGCCCCGGACATGTGTGGGACCCAAGATGGAGACAGACCACATGGCCACATCAGCAGGGTCCCCCCACCTTCTGCAAACGTGGCTGAGAGGGTTTCATGACCCTCCCCTCTCCTCTCCCCTCCTGTCTCAGCTCCAGAAGGAAGCTCACTGCAAGTTGCAGAACAGCTGCTCCGTGGTGGGGGGAGTGATGGTAGCTCTGCACTAAGGTCTTCTCCGGTCCGCGGTGCAAGGTCTAGGCTGGGGTCCAGGCTGGGGCCTGGCCGCGGGGCCGCACGGAGCCTCTTCATCCCTTCCCATGGCAGAGGGGGTCTTGGGTCTGGGCCGGGCCGGGCCAGGCTGCAGCAGGCCTGTCTTTCCCCCTGGAACTATCCTGGAACTGTGTAGTGGGGGGGTTAGCACGGGGCAGCAGCCCCGTTTCAGATCTGTACATCTGAAAATTGTGGTAATTTTCAAACAAACGGTAGGTTAATTAGCTGCCAGCTTTTTCACTAGTGTTAGCTAGTGTTGCAGGACCAGCTTGGTTTGGTTTTTTTTTTCCTTCAAGTGTGTGCCATGGCTGGAAGAGGTGTGGAAGACAAGTAATAAGCTTAAAATCAAGAAGCCCATTCTAGTTTCTGGTGTCAAAAGTATTTTTGAAGACCAGTTAGCTTGCAGTTGCTGGTGACGGTGAAAATCATCCACTGCTGACCATGGCACAAGGACCAATGTTTTGACATAAATTGTCTGTCTTACAAATTATAAATGTTCCTTCTACTGTTTTAAAGTGGACTAGAATGTCCCAGAGTTTCACTGTCTTTCATATTTCATGATGATCAAATATGGAGGAAACACTGGGAAAGTAATGGTTTAACATTGCTTATGCCAACTCTGCTACTCTCTCATTTGCAACAGCAAATTTTCATGAGGTTATTTTAGCATCAAGAAAACGGAATCTCATCCCCATGTTAGTGCTTAGATGAACAAACAGACCAAAACAAGTTACAGAGAAACAACAACCAGAAATGAATTTTCATTTGCACTTCAATTAGTTTCAAAATTTTTCCCAGTGTTGCTTCACTGCTTGACTTACACATGCAAATACACTCTATATGTTTCAAAATAATATGAGAAAATCTCTTGTGGACAGGTGTAAAATTGGTTCGAGATTTCTCTAGTGAAAAAGACTTTTAACTGGTTTTATTCAGTTTAATAAATTTGACATGTTCAAAAGAAAAAACCCCTGTTTCTTAGCAATTCAGCTTGATAAGAGTTTCTGTCCATTCTAATCAACAACACAATATTGCTGGCAAGTACCACTAAAAGGCATTAATTTAGGTGTTTCTAGGAAGAAAATTAAAATCTACTATTAGATTTTAAAAGTCATAACTTGTTAATTTGCATGTGGATATTTTATTTGCAAAGATTCTGTATTATGTTTTTGATTAATCAGCAAATGTAATCTACCCTCCTGCCTTCAAACTCCACTGCTCTAAGCTCTTAATTCCTTTCCTGTCCATTGTTTTAATATTGTCGATTAAAATAGAAAACCAAACCCAAACACAACTGCCATAAAAAACAGCCACACGTTGGGTTGGGACTAAGTAAAACTCTGCTTTATGTTCTATAACAGCACTATATACTATGTATTTACATAGAAATGCTTCTCTTTAAAAATAACGCTGCACTGAAAGAAAACATACTTTCTAAAAAAAATCAAACAATACCAATATTTTAGTAGATACTGATTTTGTGGGTCAGAAACATGTTTCTTGGAAAAGTATGCAGTAAAATCTTTCATTCAGAACAATAGCCTGCACACAAGTAACTTGGAAAGTTACTGTAAATACAGTGGTATTTTTTACTAGCTAAGTTGCAAATCTACCCTCTCTAATCACTCCTGAAAGTCTGACCCCACCACCAGAGCTGCCTGTGACCAAAGAAATGACTCCTTTACAGTCACAGAAGAAAGGTAAGTTACACAAAAAGGGGTCTACAAGTACTGTGCGTGACCTAATTATAATAGGAGTGAAGAGGTCTGGCTAAATACGGTAGAAATATCTGAATTTAAAATAGTGAAGGGGTGTTCTCTGGAGAAAGAAATGGAATTTTGCTGTTAAAGCAATGAAGTTATTCTTCTTTAAAGTAATGATTTTTTCAAATCCAACTATATTTTGGGGACTTAAAAAAAAATATTACAAAAAGGTTAAATGACACGGATATTTGCAACTGCAATTCAATGACCCAAGATTTCTCCATAATTTTTTTAATATTTGGATCAATTTCATGGTGAAATAAATTCTAAATTTCATTCTATCATATGTAAGAAAACTAAGGCATGCATATAAGTAGCCATTTAGATGGAATTCAGTTGCTTTGCTGCCCGTTATTAAATCACAAGAGATCTTACAGAGCACTTGTATAACTGCTTCCCAGGTGAGAATGCCTCCAGGCTTAGCCTAGCAGCCCATCCCAAGGCACTAAAATTTGTAAAACAAGGTAGAGGAATAAAAACTGTTTATTTCATTTGCATCCACAGCTAGGTAATGCCAGAAAACAGTCAATCAATATGTGACACTTGACCTCCTAAGAGTAAGACACAAGTGAGATACAAAAGGTATTTGGGTAATCTAAGTCTTCCCAAATGTTGAATGAAAGGGACTAGGAAATTCTTCTCTAAGTGTGTAAAGGTCTTTTACTTCCTGGAGACATCACCAAGCAAACATGTGCTGTTATCTGTGGGTTCAAATTCTGTCTGAGAGACTGTGCCAAGAGATAATGACGGTACCATACATGAATAACGACCTGTAATCGAATCTTTTTACTTTCTGTTGCAGAATACATTTACTAATGAAACAAAAACATATTTGTGCTGCCATAACTATGGAAAGAATACAAAGCAAGACCACAGTATCACAGTATCACAGTATTGCCAGGGTTGGAAGGGACCTAACAGATCATCAAGTCCAACCCCTACCACAGAGCTCAAGGCTAGACCATGGCACCAAG